>CAXHJY010001131.1:52500-55000 GCA_964016885.1 Eledone cirrhosa
TTGCCTTTCATCCTCACGTGTCGATGATATAAAGCACCAGTAATGCACTGGGGTCGATTTAATCGATTTTCCCCTCCCCAAACATTTGCTGGTCTTGTGCCTATATAAGAAACCATTATCTGAGTTCAAATCCCGCCGAGGTTGACTTTGCCTTTCATCCTTACGGGGTCGATAAAATAAAGTACCAGTAATGCACTGGGGTAATTTGTTGGCCTTGTGCCTAAAATAGAAACAAGTATTATTATCTATATTAGGTCGGTGGATTGGTAGAATCGTTGGAGCGTCGGACAAAATACTTTGCAGTATTTAGTTATCACTCTTTACGATCTGAGTTCAAATCCCCCCGAAGTTAGCTTTGGATTTCATCCTTACGGGGGTCGATATTATAAAGTAACAGTAAGGCCAGCAATTTTGGAGGAAGCGAAAATCGTTTAAATAGACCCCAGTGCGTGACTGGTACTTTATGTGATCAACCACGTAAGGATGAAAGAAAAAGCTAACTTCGGCGGGAATTGAACTCACAACTTAAAGGGCCGTAACTATATGCCGAAAATGTTGTCCGACGCTTAATGAATTAGTTTCATATCAAGAAGATTGTATTCCCTAACAGGTGCGATGCAAAAAAAAAAAAATATTTCGGGATTTTATCACCTGTAATATATATATATATATATATATGTGTGTGTGTGTGTGTGTGTGTGTGTGTGTGTGTGTGTGTGTGTGTGTGTGTGTGTGTGTGTGTGTGTGTGTGTGTGTATAGAATCTGGAACTAGCTGTTGTAACGGCATATTTTGTATTTTTGTATTTGTACTTCACATATACTTCACACGAGTACACATACACACACAAAGTTTATATATATATATATAAGCAAACAATATTCTACACGAAATATATTAGTTTAACGCTTGATATAGTAGGAAAAGTGTCTTTAGGTTTCGGGCACTAGTCCTTCATCTGGAGATAGAAGAATGAGAAATATAAAATGAAACAGAAAGGAGAAAGGAATACAAAACTTTTTTTTTTTTAGAAAAAAACAAGTGTGTATTCAGTATATATATATATATATATATATATATATATATATATATATATATATTTGTATGTATGTATATTTGTATGTATGTATGTATATATATATATTTGTATGTATATATGTATCTATGTGTGCGTGTGTGTGTGTGTGTATTGTGGGGGAGTGGGCCGCCGGCTTAATGTTTAGAGTGTTGGACTTACAATTGTAATGCCGCTTGTTCGATACTTGGACAGGATGGCCCCTTATGTAAATTAAGGAAAACACTTCATTTCATGTTGTTCCAATCTACCACCGGTTTTTCTGGAGCCCCGCTATGACCCTTTAAATACCAACCCACCTACCAAAAATCATAAAATGGCCCTTAGTTCTATGAAACATAACCAGCCATTATAAAGAGCCTCCTAGTTAATTTTAACTCTTCCAAAATAATTATATCAAAGAATCATTTGTGAAATTATGTTATAAATACCATCATCTCAATAAAGGTTTCTGGGTTAGTGAAGTAGGCACAAGGCCATCAATGTCAGTGTTGGGCTGAAAGGTGATTATATTGACCCTAGTGCTTTACTGGTACTTTAATTGTTCGACCCCTTAAGGATGAAAAGCAGAGTTAACATTGGCGGGATTTGAGCCCACATAAATACCAACTTAATAATGATTTCTACTATAGGCAAAATGCCAGTAATTTGGGGAGGGGAAAGTCGATTAAATCGACCCCAGTGCGTTACTGTATTTTATTTTCTCGACCCCTTAAGGATGAAAAGCAAAGCTAATCTTGGCAGGATTTAAGCCCACATAAATACCAATTTAATAATAAAATAATTAACATTTTTTGTGAATCACTCTAAATCTATAAATTAATTAAATGAAATAGATTATATGTCATTAGGAATATGGCCATAGAAGAGTTAAGGGAACTTTAAGGGATCATGTGCCACGTGCGTTTGTATGTTTCACTATTTAAACGCACGTGCATGCATTTGTGTGTCTGTGTGTTCGTATGGCAAAGTGTTTGTGTGTGTGTTTGCAGTGGGTGACATTCATAGATGTATTTAGGCGTGCATGGTCTACAGAGATACAGATATTCAAAAAGTCATACATCTATCTACACACACACACACATTCTCACATATGTGTGTGTGTGTGTATGTGTATATATATATGTATATATATATATATATATATATATAATATATTAATAAATGGAAACTATATTTATAAAACCATAATAATGGTTTTATAAATATAGTTTCCATTTATTAATATATATTGTATATTCACTCCACTTATCTGTTGAGTGCTTTATATCAGTTATAAAAATGTTTAAGCTTGTTGAATCCCAACAAATTAAATATAACCTCTGTATATATATATATATATATATATATATATATATATATATATATATATATATATATATATATATATATATATATATATATATATATATATGTGTGTGTGTGT
>CAXHJY010001131.1:65000-67500 GCA_964016885.1 Eledone cirrhosa
GCAATCTACTAATCCTGCATTAATAGTGAAATACGGTGTTTCTTGGGAGTTTAAAGCCTGCCGGACCCTATCTTCTCTCAAGGTTTGAATACAGCAGATTCATTTTCGAGAGAAGGATAGAGAGAATGAGAGAGAGGAAATGAGAAAGAGATATAGAGGAAGAATCGACCCCGGTACTAGACTGGTACTTTTTTTTATTGAGCTCGAAAGGATAAAAGGCAAAGTTGACCTCGGCGAGATTTGAACTCGGTGAGCAGAGAGTCTGAACGAGTACAGAAAAGCAGTCTACCAGATGTTCTAACGACTCTGCCAATCCCTCGCCTACACACGTATATATCCATACATATACATACACCAACATCCATACCCCCCACACACACACATACACACACAAACACATACACACACACCACACACATCAGTCTTATAAACACGCCCACACCTAAACAGAGAAAGACAAACACAAATGTTCAACTGTCATACAAACTGTGTCGAACACACAGACAAACAGATATTCATCATATCCACACACACACTCATTCACACACACACATACATAATATATACATACATACATTACATACATACATACACACACATATACTGACTCATAGACATACAGACATATACACACATACACAAACATATACACATACGCACACATACACACACGTATATACACACACGTACATACACACACACACGTACATACACATACATACATACACACACGTACATAATGACTCATAGACATACATACATACACATTTAGATACACATACACATAGACACGTATATAAACATGCACACACACACACACACTTCTTGAAACATACACATACATACATATATACATACATACAAACACATACATACATGTACACGTACTCACGTACATACACATGTACGCGTATGGATGCATACACACACACACACAGATAGGACATACACGCACATAAACATATACGTGCACAGCCGTACACACACACACATGCACACATACAAATACATACACGCTCACTGACATACACAGACTTACATACACTCGCTCATACATGCATAAAAGTATATATACACACACATATATACACACATGTATATACGCGTGCACACACAGAGACCACACACACACACACACACAAAAACACATACACATGCACGCTCAGAGACACATACACACACACTCACATATACAGGCTCATACATATATAGATATGAATGGTCAAAAACGGACGCACACACATACATACATATGCACACTCACAGATCACACACACACAGGCACAAACACGCAGACACATGCATGCGCAGAGGCTCATACACACGCTTGTCCGTACACACACACACGCGCACACATGCACATGCTCATACATATCTAAACATGTACGCACTAAAGCCTACCCACACGCACACACACATATACGGACATTCAATGACCAAACTCACACATGCACAAAAACACATACACATACACATGCACAGACTCATACACACGCTCGCTTCACACACACACACACACACACACACACGCACACACATCCTTATACATATCTAAACATGCACACTCAAAAACGTACACACACACACATATATACACATGTACACACACACACACACACACACACACACACACACACTCACACTCACACATAAACAAACATACATGTGCACGCACTCACTCATGCACATACTCGTCCGAACACACACACCACACACACACACACACACACACACACATACACACACACATACATACACATAAACACACATACACGTGCACGTTCATACACATGCACATCCCCGTCCGAACACACACACACACACACACACACATACACACACATACACATAAACACACATACACGTGCACGTGCATACACATGCACATCCCCGTCCGGAGACACACACGCACAGACACACACACATACACACGCACATACACGTGCACGTGCATACACATGCACATACCCCTCCGGTCATGCACACACACACACACACACACACACACACACACACCGCACTACAATACACAGACTATAGCGAAAGTCCACGTAGTTTGACTCCCACTTTCAGAGAATCTGTTGTGAAACAGGCAGACCACACACACTTCATATACACATATTTAGAGAGTGAGGCCGCCTGCTTTTATATTTACGGTCTCCGGTTTACGATCTTATAATTATGAGTTCGATTCCTGCAGCGTGTTTTATCCTTCAGCAAAATACTTTATCTTATATTGATCCAGTCTAGTCCGCTGGAAAACATGAGTTGTATATGTGATTCAAAGCATTCTATCCGATGTTCTAACGACTCTTGCCAATTCGCGGCCTGATATTTAATTTACCAACACCTAAAGGATAAAATACAAAGCTGAATCGAACTCAGAGTGCAGGGGACATGAACAAATGCAGAGTCATTTAATTGTTTCTACTTTAGGCACAAGGCCAGCAATTACTCAGTGCATTACTGGTACTTTATTTTATCGACCCCGTAAGGATGA
>CAXHJY010001132.1:0-20689 GCA_964016885.1 Eledone cirrhosa
CTAGCCAACACTTATCGTCTGCTGTTTCTATCCACCTAGCCAACACTTATCGTCTGCTGTTTCTATCCACTCAGCCAACACTTATCGTCTGCTGGTTCTATCCACCTAGCCAACACTTATCGTCTGCTGTTTCTATCCACCTAGCCAACACATATCGTCTGCTGTTTCTATCCACCTAGCCAACACTTATCGTCTGCTGTTTCTATCCACTCAGCCAACACTTATCGTCTGCTGTTTCTATCCACCTAGCCAACACATTTCGTCTGCTGTTTCTATCCACGTAGCCAACACTTATCGTCTGCTGTTTCTATCCATTCAGCCAACACTTATCGTCTGCTGTTTCTATCCACCTAGGCAACACTTATCGTCTGCTGTTTCTATCCACCTAGCCAACACCTATCGTCTGGTGTATCTATCCACCTAGCCAACACTTATCGTCTACTGTTTCTATCCACCTAGCCGACACTTATCCTCTGCTGTTTCTATCCACCTAGCCAACACTTATCGTCTGCTGTTTATATCCATTCAGCCAAAACTTATCGTCTGCTGTTTCTATCCACCTAGCCAACACTTATCGTCTGCTGTTTCTATCCGCCTTGCCAACACTTATCGTCTGCTGTTTCTATCCACCTAGCCAACACTTATCGTCTGCTGTTACTATCCACCTAGCCAACACTTATCGTCTGCTGTTTCGATCCACCTAGCCATCACTTATCGTCTGCTCTTTCTATACACCTAGCCAACTCTTATCAACTGCTGTTTCTATCCACCTAGCCAACACTTATCGTCTGCTGTTTCTATCCACCTAGCCAACACTTATCGTCTGCTGTTTATATCCACATAGCCATCACTTATCATCTGCTGTTTCTATCCATCTAGTCAACACTTATCGTCTGCTGTTTCGATCCACCTAGCCAACACTTATCGTCTGCTGTTTCTATCCACCTAGCCAACACTTATAGTCTGCTGTTTCTATCCACTCAGCTAACATTTATCGTCTGCTGTTTCTATCCACCTAGCCAACACTTATCATCTGCAGTTTCTATCCACTCAGCTAACACTTATCGTCTGCTGCTTCTATCCACCTAGCCAACACTTATCGTCTGCTGTTTCTATCCACCTAGCCAACACTTATCGTCTGCTGTTTCTATCCACCTAGCCAACACATATCGTCTGCTGTTTCTATCCACCTAGCCAACACTTATCGTCTGATGTTTCTATCCAACTAGCCAACACTTATCGTCTGCTGTTTCTATCCACCTAGCCAACACTTATCGTCTGCTGTTTCTATCCGCCGAGCCAACACTTATCGTCTGTTGTTTCTATCCACCTAGCCAACACTTACCGTCTGCTGTTTCTATCCACCTAGCCAACACTTATCGTCTGCTGTTTTAATCCGCCTTGCCAACACTTATCGTCTGCTGTTTCTATCCACCTAGCCAACACTTATCGTCTGCTGTTTCTATCCACCTAGCCAACACTTGTCGTCTGATGTTTCTATCCACCTATCCAACACTTATCGTCTGCTGTATCTATCCACCTAGCCAACACTTATCGTCTGCTGTTTCTATCCACCTAGCCAACACTTATCGTCTGCTGTTTCTATCCACCTAGACAACACTTATCGTCTGCTGTTTCTATCCACTCAGCCAACACTTATCGTCTGCTGTTTCTATCCACCTAGCCAACACTTATCGTCTGCTGATTCTATCCACATAGCCAACACTTATCGTCTGCTGTTTCTATCCACCTAGCCAACACTTATCGTCTGCTGTTTCTATCCACTCAGCCAACACTTATCGTCTGCTGTTTCTATCCACCTAGCCAACACTTACCGTCTGCTGTTTCTATCCACTCAGCCAACACTTATCGTCTGCTGTTTTAATCCACCTAGCCAACACCTATTGTCTGCTGTATCTATCCACCTAGCCAACACTTATCGTCTGCTGTTTCTATCCACCTAGCCAACAGTTATCGTCTGCTGTTTCTCTCCACCTAGCCAACACTTATCGTCTGCTGTTTCTATCCACCTAGCCAACACTTGTCGTCTGCTGTTTCTATCCACTTATCCAACACTTATCCTCTGCTGTATCTATCCACCTAGCCACCACTTATCGTCTGCTGTTTCTATCCACCTAGCCAACACTTATCGTCTGCTGTTTCTATCCACCTAGCCAACACTTACCGTCTGCTGTTTCTATCCACCTAGCCAACACTTATCGTCTGCTGTTTCTAACCGCCTTGCCAACACTTATCGTCTGCTGTTTCTATCCACCTATCCAACACTTATCAACTGCTGTATCTATCCACCTAGCCAACACTTATCGTCTGATGTTTCTATCCACCTATCCAACACTTATCGTCTGATGTTTCTATCCACCTAGCCAACACTTATCGTCTGCTGTTTCTATCCACTCAGCCAACACTTATCGTCTGCTGTTTGTATCCACCTAGCCAACACTTATCGTCTGCTGTTTCTATCCACTCAGCCAACACTTATCGTCTGCTGTTTCTATCCACCTAGCCAACACTTACCGTCTGCTGTTTCTATCCACTCAGCCAACACTTATCGTCTGCTGTTTCAATCCACCTAGCCAACACTTATCGTCTGATGTTTCTATCCATTCAGACAACACTTATCGTCTGCTGTTTCTATCCACCTAGCCAACACTTATCGTCTGCTGTTTCTATCCACCTAGCCAACACTTATCGTCTGCTGTTTCTATCCACCTAGCCAACACTTATCGTCTGCTGTTTCTATCCACCTAGCCAACACTTATCTTCTGATGTTTCTATCCATTCAGCCAACATTTATCGTCTGCTGTTTCTATCCACCTAGCCAACACTTATCTTCTGCTGTTTCTATCCACCTAGCCAACACTTATCGTCTGATGATTCTATCCACCTAGCCAACACTTATCGTCTGCTGATTCTATCCACCTAGCCAACACTTATCGTCTGCTGTTTCTATCCGCCTTGCCAACACTTTTCGTCTGCTATTTCTATCCACCTAGCCAACACTTATCGTCTTTCTGTTTCTATCCACTCAGCCAACACTTATCGTCTGCTGTCTCTATCCACCTAGCCAACACTTACCGCCTGCTGTTTCTATCCACTCAGCCAACACTTATCGTCTGCTGTTTCAATCCACCTAGGCAACACTTATCGTCTGAGGTTTCTATCCATTCAGCCAACACTTATCGTCTGCTGTTTCTATCCACTCAGCCAACACTTATCGTCTGCTGTTTCTCTCCGCCTTGCCAACACTTATCGTCTGCTGTTTCTATCCACCTAGCCAACACTTATCGTCTGCTGTTTCTATCCACCTAGCCAACACTTATCCTCTGCTGTTTCTATCCACCTAGCCAACACTTATCGTCTGATGTTTCTATCCACCTAGCCAAATCTTATCGTCTGCTGTTTCTCTCCATTCAGCCAACACTTATCGTCTGCTGTTTCTATCCACCTAGCCAACACCTATCGTCTGCTGTTTCTATCCACCTAGCCAACACTTATCAACTGCTGTTTCTATCCACCTAGCCAACACTTATCGTCTGCTTTTTCTATCCTCCGAGCCGACACTTATCGTCTACTGTTTCTATCCACCTATCCAACACTTTTCGTCTGCTGTATCTATCCACCTAGCCAACACTTATCGTCTGCTGTTTCTATCCACCTAGCCAACACTTATCGTCTGCTGTTTCTATCCACCTAGCCAACACTTATCGTATGCTGTTTCTATCCACTCAGCCAACACTTATCGTGTGCTGTTTCTATCCACCTAGCCAACACTTATCGTCTGCTGTTTCTATCCACGTAGCCAACACTTATCGTCTGCTGTTTCTATTCACCTAACCTACACTTATAGTCTGCTGTTTCAATCCACCTAGCCAACACTTATCGTCTGATGTTTCTATCCATTCAGCCAACACTTATCGTCTGCTGTATCTATCCACCTAGCCAACACTTATCGTCTGCTGTTTCTATCCACCTAGCCAACACTTATCGTCTGCTGTTTCTTTCCACTCAGACAACACTTATCGTCTGCTGCTTCTATCCACCTAGCCAACACTTATCAACTGCTGTTTCCATCCACCTAGCCAACACTTATCGTCTGCTTTTTCTATCCACCTAGCCGACACTTATCGTCTGCTGTTTCTATCCACCTAGCAAACACTTATCGTCTGCTGTTTCTCTCCACCTAGCCAACACTTATCGTCTGCTGTTTCTATCCACCTAGACAACACTTATCGTCTGCTGTTTCTATCCACCTAGCCAACACATATCGTCTGCTGTTTCTATCTGACTTGCCAACACTTATCGTCTGCTGTTTCTATCCACCTAGCCAACACTTATCGTCTGCTGTTCCTATCCACCTAGCCAACACTTATCGTCTGCTGTTTCTATCCACCTAGCCAACACTAATCGTCTGCTGTTTCTATCCACCTAGCCAACACTTATCGTCTGCTGTTTCTATCCACCTAGCCAACACCTATCGTCTGGTGTATCTATCCACCTAGCCAACACTTATCGTCTGCTGTTTCTATCCACCTAGCCAACACTAATCGTCTGCTGTTTCTATCCACCTAGCCAACACTTATCGTCTGCTGTTTCTATCCACCTAGCCAACACTTATCGTCTGCTGTTTCTTTCCACTCAGACAACACTTATCGTCTGCTGCTTCTATCCACCTAGCCAACACTTATCAACTGCTGTTTCTATCCACCTAGCCAACACTTATCATCAGCTTTTTCTATCCACCTAGCCGACACTTATCGTCTGATGTTTCTATCCACCTAGCCAACACATATCGTCTGCTGTTTCTATCTGACTTGCCAACACTTGTCGTCTTCTGTTTCTATCCACCTAGCCAACACTTACCGTCTGCTGTTTCTATCCACTCAGCCAACACTTATCGTCTGCTGTTTCAATCCACCTAGCCAACACTTATCGTCTGATGTTTCTATCCATTCAGCCAACACTTATCGTCTGCTGTTTCTATCCACCTAGCCAACACTTATCGTCTGCTGTTTCTATCCACCTAGGCAACACTTATCGTCTGCTGTTTCTATCCACCTAGCCAACACCTATCGTCTGGTGTATCTATCCACCTAGCCAACACTTATCGTCTGCTGTTTCTATCCACCTAGCCAACACTAATCGTCTGCTGTTTCTATCCACCTAGCCAACACTTATCCTCTGCTGTTTCTATCCACCTAGCCAACACTTATCGTCTGCTGTTTCTTTCCACTCAGACAACACTTATCGTCTGCTGCTTCTATCCACCTAGCCAACACTTATCAACTGCTGTTTCTATCCACCTAGCCAACACTTATCATCAGCTTTTTCTATCCACCTAGCCAACACTTATCGTCTGATGTTTCTATCCACCTAGCCAACACATATCGTCTGCTGTTTCTATCCGCCTTGCCAACACTTATCGTCTGCTGTTTCTATCCACCTAGCCAACACTTATCGTCTGCTGTTTCTATCCACCTAGCCAACACTTATCGTCTGCTGTTTCTATCCACCTAGCCAACACTTATCGTCTGCTCTTTCTATCCACCTAGCCAACACTTATCGTCTGCTCTTTCTATCCACCTAGCCAACACTTATCGTCTGCTCTTTCTATCCACCTAGCCAACACTTATCGTCTGCTGATTCTATCCACCTAGCCAACACTTATCGTCTGCTGTTTCTATCCACCTAGCCAACACTTATCGTCTGCTGTTTCTATCCACCTAGCCAACACTTATCGTCTGCTGTTTCTAACCACCATCCAACACTTATCGTCTGCTGTTTCTATCCACCTAGCCAGCACTTATCGTCTGCTGTTTCTATCCACCTAGCCAACACTTATCGTCTGCTGTTTCTATCCACCTAGCCAACACTTACCGTCTGCTGTTTCTATCCACCTAGCCAACACTTATCGTCTGATGTTTCTAACCGCCTTGCCAACACTTATCGTCTGCTGTTTCTATCCA
This sequence comes from Eledone cirrhosa, assembly GCA_964016885.1. NCBI lineage: Eukaryota > Metazoa > Mollusca > Cephalopoda > Octopoda > Eledonidae > Eledone > Eledone cirrhosa. The sequence goes on from CAXHJY010001132.1 coordinate 5,985, forward strand.
CCTATCCAACACTTATCAACTGCTGTATCTATCCACCTAGCCAACACTTATCGTCTGCTGTTTCTATCCACCTATCCAACACTTATCGTCTGATGTTTCTATCCACCTAGCCAACACTTATCGTCTGCTGTTTCTATCCACTCAGCCAACACTTATCGTCTGCTGTTTGTTTCCACCTAGCCAACACTTATCGTCTGCTGTTTCTATCCACTCAGCCAACACTTATCGTCTGCTGTTTCTATCCACCTAGCCAACACTTACCGTCTGCTGTTTCTATCCACTCAGCCAACACTTATCGTCTGCTGTTTCAATCCACCTAGCCAACACTTATCGTCTGATGTTTCTATCCATTCAGACAACACTTATCGTCTGCTGTTTCTATCCACCTAGCCAACACTTATCGTCTGCTGTTTCTATCAACCTAGCCAACACTTATCGTCTGCTGTTTCTATCCACCTAGCCAACACTTATCGTCTGCTGTTTCTATCCACCTAGCCAACACTTATCTTCTGATGTTTCTATCCATTCAGCCAACATTTATCGTCTGCTGTTTCTATCCACCTAGCCAACACTTATCTTCTGCTGTTTCTATCCACCTAGCCAACACTTATCGTCTGATGATTCTATCCACCTAGCCAACACTTATCGTCTGCTGATTCTATCCACCTAGCCAACACTTATCGTCTGCTGTTTCTATCCGCCTTGCCAACACTTTTCGTCTGCTATTTCTATCCACCTAGCCAACACTTATCGTCTTTCTGTTTCTATCCACTCAGCCAACACTTATCGTCTGCTGTTTCAATCCACCTAGGCAACACTTATCGTCTGAGGTTTCTATCCATTCAGCCAACACTTATCGTCTGCTGTTTCTATCCACTCAGCCAACACTTATCGTCTGCTGTTTCTCTCCGCCTTGCCAACACTTATCGTCTGCTGTTTCTATCCACCTAGCCAACACTTATCGTCTGCTGTTTCTATCCACCTAGCCAACACTTATCCTCTGCTGTTTCTATCCACCTAGCCAACACTTATCGTCTGCTGTTTCTATCCACCTAGCCAAATCTTATCGTCTGCTGTTTCTCTCCATTCAGCCAACACTTATCGTCTGCTGTTTCTATCCACCTAGCCAACACCTATCGTCTGCTGTTTCTATCCACCTAGCCAACACTTATCAACTGCTGTTTCTATCCACCTAGCCAACATTTATCGTCTGCTTTTTCTATCCTCCTAGCCGACACTTATCGTCTACTGTTTCTATCCACCTATCCAACACTTTTCGTCAGCTGTATCTATCCACCTAGCCAACACTTATCGTCTGCTGTTTCTATCCACCTAGCCAACACTTATCGTCTGCTGTTTCTATCCACCTAGCCAACACTTATCGTATGCTGTTTCTATCCACTCAGCCAACACTTATCGTGTGCTGTTTCTATCCACCTAGCCAACACTTATCGTCTGCTGTTTCTATCCACGAAGCCAACACTTATCGTCTGCTGTTTCTATCCACCTAACCTACACTTATAGTCTGCTGTTTCAATCCACCTAGCCAACACTTATCGTCTGATGTTTCTATCCATTCAGCCAACACTTATCGTCTGCTGTATCTATCCACCTAGCCAACACTTATCGTCTGCTGTTTCTATCCACCTAGCCAACACTTATCGTCTGCTGTTTCTCTCCATTCAGCCAACACTTATCGTTTGCTGTTTATATCCACCTAGCCAACACTTATCGTCTGCTGTTTCTATCCACCTAGCCAACACCTATCGTCTGCTGTTTCTATCCACCTAGCCAACACGTATCGTCTGCTGTTTCTATCCACCTAGCCAACACTTATCGTCTGTTGTTTCTATCCACCTAGCCAACACTTATCGTCTGCTGTTTCTTTCCACTCAGACAACACTTATCGTCTGCTGCTTCTATCCACCTAGCCAACACTTATCAACTGCTGTTTCCATCCACCTAGCCAACACTTATCGTCTGCTTTTTCTATCCACCTAGCCGACACTTATCGTCTGCTGTTTCTATCCACCTAGCAAACACTTATCGTCTGCTGTTTCTCTCCACCTAGCCAACACTTATCGTCTGCTGTTTCTATCCACCTAGACAACACTTATCGTCTGCTGTTTCTATCCACCTAGCCAACACATATCGTCTGCTGTTTCTATCTGACTTGCCAACACTTATCGTCTGCTGTTTCTATCCACCTAGCCAACACTTATCGTCTGCTGTTCCTATCCACCTAGCCAACACTTATCGTCTGCTGTTTCTATCCACCTAGCCAACACTAATCGTCTGCTGTTTCTATCCACCTAGCCAACACTTATCGTCTGCTGTTTCTATCCGCCTTGCCAGCACTTATCGTCTGCTATTTCTATCCACCTAGCTAACACTTATCGTCTACTATTTCTATCCACCTAGCCAACACTTATCATCTGCTGTATCTATCCACATAGCCAACGCTTATCGTCTGCTGTTTCTATCCACGTAGCCAACACTTATCGTCTGATGTTTCTATCCACCTAGCCAACACTTATCGTGTGCTGTTTCTATCCACCTAGCCAACACTTATCGTCTGCTGTTTCTATCCACCTAGCCAACACTTATCGTCTGCTGTTTCTATCCACCTAGCCAACACTTATCGTCTGCTGTTTTTATCCACCTAGCCAACACTTATCTTCTGCTGTTTCTATCCACCTAGCCAACACTTATCGTCTGATGTTTCTATCCATTCAGACAACACTTATCGTCTGCTGTTTCTATCCACCTAGCCAACACTAATCGTCTGCTGTTTCTATCCACCTAGCCAACACTTATCGTCTGCTCTTTCTATCCACTCAGCCAAGACTTATCGTCTGCTGTTTCTGTCCATTCAGCCAACACTTATCGTCTGCTGTTTCTATCCACTCAGCCAACACTTATCGTCTGCTGTTTCTATCCACCTAGCCAACACTTACCGTCTGCTGTTTCTATCCACCTAGCCAACACTTATCGTCTGCTGTTTCTCTCCATTCAGCCAACACTTATCGTCTACTGTTTCTATCCACCTTGCCAACACTTATCGTCTGCTGTTTCTATCCATCTAGCCAACACCTATCGTCTGCTGTTTCTATCCATTCAGCCAACAATTATCGTCTGCTGTTTCTATCCACCTAGCCAACACTTATCAACTGCTGTTTCTATCCACCTAGCCAACACTTATCATCAGCTTTTTCTACCCACCTAGCCGGCACTTATCGTCTGATGTTTCTATCCACCTAGCCAACACTTATCGTCTGCTGTTTCTCTCCACCTAGCCAACACTTATCGTCTGCTGTTTCTATCCACCTAGACAACACTTATCGTCTGCTGTTTCTATCCACCTAGCCAACACTTACCGTCTGCTGTTTCTATCCACCTAGCCAACACTTATCTTCTGCTATTTCTATCCAGCTAGCCAACACTTATCGTCTACTGTTTCTATCCACCTAGCCAACACTTATCGTCTGCTGTTTCTCTCCACCTAGCCAACACTTATCGTCTGCTGTTTCTTTCCACTCAGACAACACTTATCGTCTGCTGCTTCTATCCACCTAGCCAACACTTATCAACTGCTGTTTCTATCCAACTAGCCAACACTTATCATCAGCTTTTTCTATCCACCTAGCCGACACTTATCGTCTGATGTTTCTATCCACCTAGCCAACACTTATCGTCTGCTGTTTCTCTCCACCTAGCCAACACTTATCGTCTGCTGTTTCTATCCACCTAGACAACACTTATCGTCTGCTGTTTCTATCCACCTAGCCAACACTTACCGTCTGCTTTTTCTATCCACCTAGCCAACACTTATCGTCTGCTGTTTCTATCCGCCTTGCCAACACTTATCGTCTGCTGTTTCTATCCACCTAGCCAACACTTATCGTCTGCTGTTTCTATCCTCCTTGCCAACACTTATCGTCTGCTATTTCTATCCACCTAGCCAACACTTATCGTCTACTGTTTCTATCCACCTAGCCAACACTTGTCGTCTGCTGTTTCTATCCACCTATCCAACACTTATCATCTGCTGTATCTAACCACATAGCCAACACTTATCGTCTGCTGTTTCTATCCACCTAGCCAACACTTATCGTCTGATGTTTCTATCCAGCTAGCCAACACTTATCGTCTGCTGTTTCTATCCACTCAGCCAACACTTATCGTCTGCTGTTTCTATCCACCTAGCCAACACTTATCGTCTGCTGTTTCTATCCACGTAGCCAACACTTATCGTCTGCTGTTTCTATCCACCTAGCCAACACTTATCGTCTGCTGTTTCTATCCACTCAGCCAACACTTATCGTCTGCTGTTTCTATCCACCTAGCCAACACTTATCGTATGCTGTTTCTCTCCATTCAGCCAACACTTATCGTCTGCTGTTTCTATCCACCTAGCCAACACTTATCGTCTGCTGTTTCTATCCACCTAGCCAACACTTATCGTCTGCTGTTTCAATCCACCTAGCCAACACATATCGTCTGCTGTTTCTATCCACCTAGCCAACACTTATCGTCGGCTGTTTCTATCCACCTAGCCAACACTTATCGTCTGCTGTTTCTATCCACCTAGCCAACACTTATCGTCTGCTGTTTCTATCCACCTAGCCAACACTTATCGTCTGCTGGTTCTTTCCACTCAGACAACACTTATCGTCTGCTGCTTCTATCCACCTAGCCAAAACTTATCAACAGCTGTTTCTATCCACCTAGCCAACACTTATCGTCTGCTTTTTCTATCCACCTAGCCGACACTTATCGTCTGCTGTTTATATCCACCTAGCCAACACTTATCGTCTGCTGTTTCTCTCCACCTAGCCAGCACTTATCGTCTGCTGTTTCTATCCACCTAGACAACACTTATCGTCTGCTGTTTCTATCCACCTAGCCAACACATATCGTCTGCTGTTTCTATCTGACTTGCCAACACTTATCGTCTGCTGTTTCTATCCACCTAGCCAACACTTATCGTCTGCTGTTTCTATCCGCCTTGCCAACACTTATCGTCTGCTGTTTCTATCCGCCTAGCCAACACTTATCGTCTGCTGTTTCTATCCACCTGGCCAACACTTATCGTCTGCTGTTTCTATCCACCTAGCCAACACTTATCGTCTGCTGTTTCTAACCACCATCCAACACTTATCGTCTGCTGTTTCTATCCACCTAGCCAGCACTTATCGTCTGCTGTTTCTATCCACCTAGCCAACACTTATCGTCTGCTGTTTCTATCCACCTAGCCAACACTTACCGTCTGCTGTTTCTATCCACCTAGCCAACACTTATCGTCTGATGTTTCTAACCGCCTTGCCAACACTTATCGTCTGCTGTTTCTATCCACCTATCCAACACTTATCAACTGCTGTATCTATCCACCTAGCCAACACTTATCGTCTGCTGTTTCTATCCACCTATCCAACACTTATCGTCTGATGTTTCTATCCACCTAGCCAACACTTATCGTCTGCTGTTTCTATCCACTCAGCCAACACTTATCGTCTGCTGTTTGTTTCCACCTAGCCAACACTTATCGTCTGCTGTTTCTATCCACTCAGCCAACACTTATCGTCTGCTGTTTCTATCCACCTAGCCAACACTTACCGTCTGCTGTTTCTATCCACTCAGCCAACACTTATCGTCTGCTGTTTCAATCCACCTAGCCAACACTTATCGTCTGATGTTTCTATCCATTCAGACAACACTTATCGTCTGCTGTTTCTATCCACCTAGCCAACACTTATCGTCTGCTGTTTCTATCAACCTAGCCAACACTTATCGTCTGCTGTTTCTATCCACCTAGCCAACACTTATCGTCTGCTGTTTCTATCCACCTAGCCAACACTTATCTTCTGATGTTTCTATCCATTCAGCCAACATTTATCGTCTGCTGTTTCTATCCACCTAGCCAACACTTATCTTCTGCTGTTTCTATCCACCTAGCCAACACTTATCGTCTGATGATTCTATCCACCTAGCCAACACTTATCGTCTGCTGATTCTATCCACCTAGCCAACACTTATCGTCTGCTGTTTCTATCCGCCTTGCCAACACTTTTCGTCTGCTATTTCTATCCACCTAGCCAACACTTATCGTCTTTCTGTTTCTATCCACTCAGCCAACACTTATCGTCTGCTGTTTCAATCCACCTAGGCAACACTTATCGTCTGAGGTTTCTATCCATTCAGCCAACACTTATCGTCTGCTGTTTCTATCCACTCAGCCAACACTTATCGTCTGCTGTTTCTCTCCGCCTTGCCAACACTTATCGTCTGCTGTTTCTATCCACCTAGCCAACACTTATCGTCTGCTGTTTCTATCCACCTAGCCAACACTTATCCTCTGCTGTTTCTATCCACCTAGCCAACACTTATCGTCTGCTGTTTCTATCCACCTAGCCAAATCTTATCGTCTGCTGTTTCTCTCCATTCAGCCAACACTTATCGTCTGCTGTTTCTATCCACCTAGCCAACACCTATCGTCTGCTGTTTCTATCCACCTAGCCAACACTTATCAACTGCTGTTTCTATCCACCTAGCCAACATTTATCGTCTGCTTTTTCTATCCTCCTAGCCGACACTTATCGTCTACTGTTTCTATCCACCTATCCAACACTTTTCGTCTGCTGTATCTATCCACCTAGCCAACACTTATCGTCTGCTGTTTCTATCCACCTAGCCAACACTTATCGTCTGCTGTTTCTATCCACCTAGCCAACACTTATCGTATGCTGTTTCTATCCACTCAGCCAACACTTATCGTGTGCTGTTTCTATCCACCTAGCCAACACTTATCGTCTGCTGTTTCTATCCACGAAGCCAACACTTATCGTCTGCTGTTTCTATCCACCTAACCTACACTTATAGTCTGCTGTTTCAATCCACCTAGCCAACACTTATCGTCTGATGTTTCTATCCATTCAGCCAACACTTATCGTCTGCTGTATCTATCCACCTAGCCAACACTTATCGTCTGCTGTTTCTATCCACCTAGCCAACACTTATCGTCTGCTGTTTCTCTCCATTCAGCCAACACTTATCGTTTGCTGTTTATATCCACCTAGCCAACACTTATCGTCTGCTGTTTCTATCCACCTAGCCAACACCTATCGTCTGCTGTTTCTATCCACCTAGCCAACACGTATCGTCTGCTGTTTCTATCCACCTAGCCAACACTTATCGTCTGTTGTTTCTATCCACCTAGCCAACACTTATCGTCTGCTGTTTCTTTCCACTCAGACAACACTTATCGTCTGCTGCTTCTATCCACCTAGCCAACACTTATCAACTGCTGTTTCCATCCACCTAGCCAACACTTATCGTCTGCTTTTTCTATCCACCTAGCCGACACTTATCGTCTGCTGTTTCTATCCACCTAGCAAACACTTATCGTCTGCTGTTTCTCTCCACCTAGCCAACACTTATCGTCTGCTGTTTCTATCCACCTAGACAACACTTATCGTCTGCTGTTTCTATCCACCTAGCCAACACATATCGTCTGCTGTTTCTATCTGACTTGCCAACACTTATCGTCTGCTGTTTCTATCCACCTAGCCAACACTTATCGTCTGCTGTTCCTATCCACCTAGCCAACACTTATCGTCTGCTGTTTCTATCCACCTAGCCAACACTAATCGTCTGCTGTTTCTATCCACCTAGCCAACACTTATCGTCTGCTGTTTCTATCCGCCTTGCCAGCACTTATCGTCTGCTATTTCTATCCACCTAGCTAACACTTATCGTCTACTATTTCTATCCACCTAGCCAACACTTATCATCTGCTGTATCTATCCACATAGCCAACGCTTATCGTCTGCTGTTTCTATCCACGTAGCCAACACTTATCGTCTGATGTTTCTATCCACCTAGCCAACACTTATCGTGTGCTGTTTCTATCCACCTAGCCAACACTTATCGTCTGCTGTTTCTATCCACCTAGCCAACACTTATCGTCTGCTGTTTCTATCCACCTAGCCAACACTTATCGTCTGCTGTTTTTATCCACCTAGCCAACACTTATCTTCTGCTGTTTCTATCCACCTAGCCAACACTTATCGTCTGATGTTTCTATCCATTCAGACAACACTTATCGTCTGCTGTTTCTATCCACCTAGCCAACACTAATCGTCTGCTGTTTCTATCCACCTAGCCAACACTTATCGTCTGCTCTTTCTATCCACTCAGCCAAGACTTATCGTCTGCTGTTTCTGTCCATTCAGCCAACACTTATCGTCTGCTGTTTCTATCCACTCAGCCAACACTTATCGTCTGCTGTTTCTATCCACCTAGCCAACACTTACCGTCTGCTGTTTCTATCCACCTAGCCAACACTTATCGTCTGCTGTTTCTCTCCATTCAGCCAACACTTATCGTCTACTGTTTCTATCCACCTTGCCAACACTTATCGTCTGCTGTTTCTATCCATCTAGCCAACACCTATCGTCTGCTGTTTCTATCCATTCAGCCAACAATTATCGTCTGCTGTTTCTATCCACCTAGCCAACACTTATCAACTGCTGTTTCTATCCACCTAGCCAACACTTATCATCAGCTTTTTCTACCCACCTAGCCGGCACTTATCGTCTGATGTTTCTATCCACCTAGCCAACACTTATCGTCTGCTGTTTCTCTCCACCTAGCCAACACTTATCGTCTGCTGTTTCTATCCACCTAGACAACACTTATCGTCTGCTGTTTCTATCCACCTAGCCAACACTTACCGTCTGCTGTTTCTATCCACCTAGCCAACACTTATCTTCTGCTATTTCTATCCAGCTAGCCAACACTTATCGTCTACTGTTTCTATCCACCTAGCCAACACTTATCGTCTGCTGTTTCTCTCCACCTAGCCAACACTTATCGTCTGCTGTTTCTTTCCACTCAGACAACACTTATCGTCTGCTGCTTCTATCCACCTAGCCAACACTTATCAACTGCTGTTTCTATCCAACTAGCCAACACTTATCATCAGCTTTTTCTATCCACCTAGCCGACACTTATCGTCTGATGTTTCTATCCACCTAGCCAACACTTATCGTCTGCTGTTTCTCTCCACCTAGCCAACACTTATCGTCTGCTGTTTCTATCCACCTAGACAACACTTATCGTCTGCTGTTTCTATCCACCTAGCCAACACTTACCGTCTGCTTTTTCTATCCACCTAGCCAACACTTATCGTCTGCTGTTTCTATCCGCCTTGCCAACACTTATCGTCTGCTGTTTCTATCCACCTAGCCAACACTTATCGTCTGCTGTTTCTATCCTCCTTGCCAACACTTATCGTCTGCTATTTCTATCCACCTAGCCAACACTTATCGTCTACTGTTTCTATCCACCTAGCCAACACTTGTCGTCTGCTGTTTCTATCCACCTATCCAACACTTATCATCTGCTGTATCTAACCACATAGCCAACACTTATCGTCTGCTGTTTCTATCCACCTAGCCAACACTTATCGTCTGATGTTTCTATCCAGCTAGCCAACACTTATCGTCTGCTGTTTCTATCCACTCAGCCAACACTTATCGTCTGCTGTTTCTATCCACCTAGCCAACACTTATCGTCTGCTGTTTCTATCCACGTAGCCAACACTTATCGTCTGCTGTATCTATCCACCTAGCCAACACTTATCGTCTGCTGTTTCTATCCACTCAGCCAACACTTATCGTCTGCTGTTTCTATCCACCTAGCCAACACTTATCGTATGCTGTTTCTCTCCATTCAGCCAACACTTATCGTCTGCTGTTTCTATCCACCTAGCCAACACTTATCGTCTGCTGTTTCTATCCACCTAGCCAACACTTATCGTCTGCTGTTTCAATCCACCTAGCCAACACATATCGTCTGCTGTTTCTATCCACCTAGCCAACACTTATCGTCGGCTGTTTCTATCCACCTAGCCAACACTTATCGTCTGCTGTTTCTATCCACCTAGCCAACACTTATCGTCTGCTGTTTCTATCCACCTAGCCAACACTTATCGTCTGCTGGTTCTTTCCACTCAGACAACACTTATCGTCTGCTGCTTCTATCCACCTAGCCAAAACTTATCAACAGCTGTTTCTATCCACCTAGCCAACACTTATCGTCTGCTTTTTCTATCCACCTAGCCGACACTTATCGTCTGCTGTTTATATCCACCTAGCCAACACTTATCGTCTGCTGTTTCTCTCCACCTAGCCAGCACTTATCGTCTGCTGTTTCTATCCACCTAGACAACACTTATCGTCTGCTGTTTCTATCCACCTAGCCAACACATATCGTCTGCTGTTTCTATCTGACTTGCCAACACTTATCGTCTGCTGTTTCTATCCACCTAGCCAACACTTATCGTCTGCTGTTTCTATCCGCCTTGCCAACACTTATCGTCTGCTGTTTCTATCCGCCTAGCCAACACTTATCGTCTGCTGTTTCTATCCACCTGGCCAACACTTATCGTCTGCTGTTTCTATCCACCTAGCCAACACTTATCGTCTGCTGTTTCTATCCACCTAGCCAACACTTATCGTCTGCTGTTTCTATCCACTCAGCCAACACTTATCGTCTGCTGTTTCTATCCACCTAGCCAACACTTATCGTCTGCTGTTTCTATCCACCTAGCCAACACTTATCGTCTGCTGTTTCTCTCCACCTAGCCAACACTTATCGTCTGCTGTTTCTATCCACCTAGCCAAAACTTATCGTCTGCTGTTTCTATCCACCTAGCCAACACTTATCGTCTGCTGTTTCTATCCACCTAGCCAACACTTATCGTCTGCTGTTTCTATCCACCTAGCCAACACTTATCTTCTGATGTTTCTATCCACCTAGCCAACACTTATCTTCTGATGTTTCTATCCATTCAGCCAACATTTATCGTCTGCTGTTTCTATCCACCTAGCCAACACTTATCGTCTGCTGTTTCTATCCACCTAGCCAACACTTATCGTCTGATGATTCTATCCACCTAGCCAACACTTATAGTCTGCTGATTCAATCCACCTAGCCAACACTTATCGTCTGCTGTTTCTATCCGCCTTGCCAACACTTATCGTCTGCTGTTTCTATCCACTCAGCCAACACTTATCGTCTGCTGTTTCTATCCACCTAGCCAACACTTATCGTCTGCTTTTTCTATCAACCTAGCCGACACTTATCGTCTACTGTTTCTATCCACCTATCCAACACTTATCGTCTGCTGTATCTATACACCTAGCCAACACTTATCGTCTGCTGTTTCTATCCACCTAGCCAACACTTATCGTCTGCTGTTTCTATCCACCTAGCCAACACTTATCGTATGCTGTTTCTATCCACTCAGCCAACACTTATCGTGTGCTGTTTCTATCCACGTAGCCAACACTTATCATCAGCTTTTTCTATCCACCTAGCCGACACTTATCGTCTGATGTTTCTATCCACCTAGCCAACCCTTATCGTCTGCTGTTTCTCTCCACCTAGCCAACACTTATCGTCTGCTGTTTCTATCCACCTAGACAACACTTATCGTCTGCTGTTTCTATCTACAGAGCCAACACTTACCGTCTGCTGTTTCTATCCACCTAGCCAACACTTATCGTCTGCTATTTCTATCCGCCTTGCCAACACTTATCGTCTGCTGTTTCTATCCACCTAGCCAACGCTTATCGTCTGCTGTTTCTATCCGCCTTGCCAACACTTATCGTCTGCTATTTCTATCCACGTAGCCAACACTTATCGTCTGATGTTTCTATCCACATAGCCAACACTTACCGTCTGCTGTTTCTATCCACCTAGCCAACACTTATCGTCTGCTATTTCTATCCGCCTTGCCAACACTTATCGTCTGCTGTTTCTATCCACCTAGCCAACGCTTATCGTCTGCTGTTTCTATCCAGCTAGCCAACACTTATCGTCTTCTGTTTCTATCCACTCAGCCAACACTTATCGTCTGCTGTTTCTATCCACCTAGCCAATACTTATCGTCTGCTGTTTCTATCCACGTAGCCAACACTTATCGTCTGCAGTTTCTATCCACCTAGCCAACACTTATCGTCTGCTGTTTCTATCCACGTAGCCAACACTTATCGTCTGCTGTTTCTATCCACCTAGACAACACTTACCGTCTGCTGTTTCTATCCACTCAGCCAACACTTATCGTCTACTGTTTCAATCCGCCGAGCCAACACTTATCGTCTGCTGTTTCTATCCAACTTGCCAACTCTTATCGTCTGCTGTTTCTATCCACCTAGCCAACACTTATCGTCTGCTGTTTCTATCCGCCTTGCCAGCACTTATCGTCTGCTATTTCTATCCACCTAGCCAACACTTATCGTCTACTATTTCTATCCACCTAGCCAACACTTGTCGTCTGCTGTTTCTATCCACCTAACCAACTCTTATCATCTGCTGTATCTATCCACATAGCCAACACTTATCGTCTGCTGTTTCTATCCACGTAGCCAACACTTATCGTCTGATGTTTCTATCCACCTAGCCAACACTTATCGTGTGATGTTTCTATCCACCTAGCCAACACTTATCGTCTGCTGTTTCTATCCACCTAGCCAACACTTATCGTCTGCTGTTTCTATCCACCTAGCCAACACTTATCGTCTGCTGTTTCTATCCGCCGAGCCAACACTTATCGTCTGCTGTTTATATCCAACTTGCCAACACTTATCGTCTTCTGTTTCTATCCACCTAGCCAACACTTATCGTCTGCTGTTTTTATCCACCTAGCCAACACTTATCTTCTGCTGTTTCTATCCACCTAGCCAACACTTATCGTCTGATGTTTCTATCCATTCAGACAACACTTATCGTCTGCTGTTTCTATCCACCTAGACAACACTTATCGTCTGCTGTTTCTATCCACCTAGCCAACACTTATCGTCTGCTGTTTCTATCCACCTAGCCAACACTTATCGTCTGCTGTTTCTATCCACCTAGCCAACACCTATCGTCTGCTGTTTCTATCCACCTAGCCAACACTTATCGTCTGCTGTTTCTATCCACCTAGCCAACACTTATCGTCTGCTGTTTCTATCCACCTAGCTAACACTTATCGTCTGCTGTTTCAATCCACCTAGCCAACACTTATCGTCTGCTGTTTCTTTCCACTCAGACAACACTTATCGTCTGCTGCTTCTATCCACCTAGCCAAAACTTATCAACAGCTGTTTCTATCCACCTAGCCAACACTTATCGTCTGCTTTTTCTATCCACCTAGCCGACACTTATCGTCTGCTGTTTCTATCCACCTAGCCAACACTTATCGTCTGCTGTTTCTCTCCACCTAGCCAACACTTATCGTCTGCTGTTTCTATCCACCTAGACAACACTTATCGTCTGCTGTTTCTATCCACCTAGACAACACTTATCGTCTGCTGTTTCTATCCACCTAGCCAACACTTATCGTCTGCTGTTTCTATCCACCTAGCCAACACTTATCGTCTGCTGTTTCTATCCTCCTTGCCAACACTTATCGTCTGCTGTTTCTATCCGCCTTGCCAACACTTATCGTCTGCTGTTTCTATCCACCTAGCCAGCACTTATCGTCTGCTGTTTCTATCCACCTAGCCAACACTTATCGTCTGCTGTTTCTATCCACCTAGCCAACACTTATTGTCTGCTGTTTCTATCCACTCAGCCAACACTTATCGTCTGCTGTTTCTATCGACCTAGACAACACTTATCGTCTGCTGTTTCTATTCACCTAGCCAACACTTATCTTCTGATGCTTCTATCCACCTAGCCAACAGTTATCTTCTGATGTTTCTATCCATTCAGCCAACATTTATCGTCTGCTGTTTCTATCCACCTAGCCAACACTTATCGTCTGCTGTTTCTATCCACCTAGCCAACACTTATCGTCTGATGATTCTATCCACCTAGCCAACACTTATAGTCTGCTGATTCTATCCACCTAGCCAACACTTATCGTCTGCTGTTTCTATCCGCCTTGCCAACACTTATCGTCTGCTGTTTCTATCCACTCAGCCAACACTTATCGTCTGCTGTTTCTATCCACCTAGCCAACACTTATCGGCTGCTGTTTCTATCCACGTAGCCAACACATATCGTCTGCTGTTTCTATCCACCTAGCCAACTCTTATCGTCTGCTGTTTCTCTCCATTCAGCCAACACTTATCGTCTGCTGTTTCTATCCACCTAGCCAACACTTATAGTCTGCTGTTTCTATCCACCTAGCCAACACTTAACGTCTGCTGTTTCTATCCACCTAGCCAACACTTATCGTCTGCTGTTTCTATCCACCTAGCCAACACCTATCGTCTGCTGTTTCTATCCACCTAGCCAACACTTATCGTCTGCTGTTTCTATCCACGTAGCCAACACTTATCGTCTGCTGTTTCTATCCACCTAACCAACACTTATCGTCTGCTGTTTCAATCCACCTAGCCAACACTTATCAACTGCTGTTTCTATCCACCTAGCCAACACTTATCGTCTGCTTTTTCTATCCACCTAGCCGACACTTATCGTCTACTGTTTCTATCCACCTATCCAACACTTATCGTCTGCTGTATCTATCCACCTAGCCAACACTTATCGTCTGCTGTTTCTATCCACCTAGCCAACACCTATCGTCTGCTGTTTCTATCCACCTAGCCAACACTTATCGTATGCTGTTTCTATCCACTCAGCCAACACTTATCGTGTGCTGTTTCTATCCACCTAGCCAACACTTATCGTCTGCTGTTTCTATCCACGTA
>CAXHJY010001133.1:2500-7500 GCA_964016885.1 Eledone cirrhosa
GCCAAAATACTAAAGAGACTACCACGAAATAAACAATAAAGGTTTCCATCCCGGGCCAGCAACGACCCAGTGCAGCAAAGTGAACTTGTACGACATAATAATTCTGAGTCCCGAGAAAAATATATACTAATGCTAACTCTAAAAGATCTAAAACAAGCTACATGAAAGTTCGTACGAAATAAAGGTAGAATACGGAGAAATAAGTTCAGAATCCACCCGCACCATGCGAAAACACAACATTGACTTCTCTACCAAGAACATCCCAATCCCACCGAAAAAACTTTACCTTCGGATGCTCACGCAAAAAATTGATCTTTTTGCGAAAAGACTTAGATGGAGAACTTTTTTCTATGACAGATATTGCGACAACCAAGACTTCGGCACCAAGGAGAGATTCGGATTTATTACCTACAAATCTCCGCCCCTGAACCCCTTGCTCGCACCCTTCGAGAATGACCTCTTCCAACTGGTCAAGAACATTAAATTTAAACCCAGACACAACCGATTCCTACAAAAACTCCGTAGCAACCTAACAGAGTATGATAACACAAATGACATCATGGTGCATTCGGATAAAACTGGGAACCTATACTTTGTCAACCCTGACAGATACCACACACTGATCAGGAGCAGCCTAAACTCCACCTATAAAAAGGCCAACCACTCTTGCATCGAGGACATAAATCGAGATGGACAACAAATCACCTCCAGCCTCGGGGTCGCCGACCGCACGGAACCTCTAGACCCACGGACACCATAATTCACACTGAAGGACCATAAATCCGATTTTGACCGTAAACCCTCCATCAGGCTTATTAACCCAACGAAGTCCGACATAGGGAGAATCAGCAAAAAAATCCTAGACCGCGTGATACCAAAAGTCAAGCAACACACCCGACTTAGCCTATGGATCAACACCCAGGAAGTAATCTCCTGGTTCAGCAATATGGAGGATAAACGAGAAACTAAATTCATACAGTTCGACATAGAGAGCTACTATGCTTCAATCACCTTACCGCTACTTACTGCCGCCTTGGACTTCGCCGAAACACTCGTGCCCATCACCGACCAGGAAAGAAAAATCATCCTCCACGCCAGGAAGACAGTCTTACTCTTTGACGACTCTAAATGGATAAAAAGAGCTCCCGACTCACCCTTCGACGTCAGCATGGGCGCCACGGATTCGGCGGAGGTCACTGATCTTATAGGATTATTCCTAATAGCCAAACTCACTGATATGTTTCCTGCATTCGGTGGTGGATTGTACCGTGATGATGGGCTCCTTACCCTTAAAGGGTACAACCCCAGTAGTACAGATCGGGTCCGGAAACAATTAATCAGATTCTTCCGCGACTGGGGATTTAAAATAACCCTACAAACGTCCCTGACCCGAGTAAACTTCCTGGACGTAACCCTCGACCTCGAAAACGACCTGTACTACCCATACAGGAAACCTAATGACAATCTGCACTACATCCACCGCCGATCAAACCATCCTAGGAACATCACAAACAACCTGGTCAAAAACATCTCCCTCCGCATATCCCGTTTGTCAGCTAATGAGCGGATATTCGATGAACATGCGCCTTATTACAACCAGGCCCTCAAGCGGAGTGGTTTCCGGGAGGAAATATCCTACTGTCCAGATCCCATTAGCGGAACCAGCAGGAGACACCGCCGCTCACGCAATGTAACATGGTTCAATCCTCCCCACAACGCAGAGGTGACTACTCCCATCGGGAAACTATTCTTTAGGCTCATTGAAAAACACTTCCCATTACAACACCGCTACCACAACATAATTAACAAAAATACCATCAAACTCTCTTACAGCACTACACCAAACTTCGCACAAAACATCGTCTCCTCAAACAACAAAAAACTCAACCCCGATGGCAGAAATAACCTAAATAGCAGTGGAGAACCGACCAGGAGGTGTAACTGCCCGGATAGATCTATTTGCCCACTCGACAATAGATGCAGAGACCGTAATGTGATCTACCAGTGCAACGTGAGGACGGATACCTCCAACAAAGCCTATATAGGACTTACCGCATGTGACTTCAAGACCCGGCTATACCAACATAGACATACCTTCCGAAACCCGGCCCGCCGTCACGCCACTACACTTTCGGGCCACATATGGGACCTCAAGGACAACAACATCACCTATGATCTCACTTGGAGATTACTGTCCAGAGCCAATTCTTACACGGGAGGACGCCGTCCGTGCAATTTATGCTCGGAGGAAACTTTACAAATGCTGTTTTCGACGGACCAACTCCTAAACAAGAAAGATGAACTGGTTACTGCATGTAAACATAGATTGCGTAGGACTTACCTCGCCCTCAAACCCCATAATGACCCGGGGGGGTAGACTAGGGCTATAACACCCCAGTTGCCGATTTTGCAATGGGTAACCCCTGCTTGCCAAGGAAGACGTAAGATCTTCTTTGTATTCTTTTATCGCATCCTTTATTTCCTTCCCCCCTTCTCCTTTGTCCTTCTACCCCAGCTCTTCTCCTTTGTCGGCGTCTTTTCTCGCCCACCCGAGGCTGCCCTTTGGCCCCATGTAGCCTTAGTACCCCCACTCCCCCCTCCCCTAGTCTTTGATAGATTTGGCGGACTCCGCCCTTTATAGCAGTTGGCTTAGACCCCGGATACTTGCCCCCCTTTTCCGACCGCTCCCACTATTCTCTGTGCCCTCTATATTTCTTAGTGGCACTTATGCCTTATTTTTTCGTTTCAGTATTTCTTGCTTCGCTTTTCTTCTGGGCGGGGTGGATTCTGAACTTATTTCTCCGTATTCTACCTTTATTTCGTACGAACTTTCATGTAGCTTGTTTTAGATCTTTTAGAGTTAGCATTAGTATATATTTTTCTCGGGACTCAGAATTATTATGTCGTACAAGTTCACTTTGCTGCACTGGGTCGTTGCTGGCCCGGGATGGAAACCTTTATTGTTTATTTCGTGGTAGTCTCTTTAGTATTTTGGCCCCTTTTGTTGACCAGTCACCGTATCATTTACGTACTTATACCTCTTAAAAGGGTCCTTGCCTAATTCGTCCCACCTAGTTCTTTTACTTATTTCCTTATTTATTTATTTATTCATTTATTTACTTCTTTCTTTCTTTCTTTATTTTATTCTCGCCTAACAATAGCCTGACACCTAGGTCGTAGAATTTAATTTTTTCTTTACACTTATTTGCTTTTCTTCACTCTCAGTATTTTTTCTTTCCTATTTCTACCCCCCATTGTTCTACCTACCGTTCCGACTTCCTCCCCCTCCCCCTCCCCTGTATCTTCTTTGACCTCATGCCCAGCTGTAGCTGGCACTACCAACGCTTGATTGGGTCTACTCCACCCCCTCCCCTCTTTCTCCTACTGGCAGGTTTAGCCACCATCTCCCCTACTAATTTGCAACCACAGAATTACTACTGATTTTTGACAATCACTTTGACCATATATGGAATTACCCCTTGAGAAGATCGGCTATTTAAATACCAGGATAAATGTTCATTTAGTCCAGAATTAGCCGTCGAAACGGCTTGAGCTCAGCTGTCGGGGTCTTACTGGTTCCTATTACCCACTCTACTACTTCAAGTATTGAGTACTTTGGTGCGTTATGGTCCACCTGGTTCCTTACCACATTTCCTTCGTTATCTAGCTCCTACTCCCGTAGTAGAGCACTTTCCGACCCTACCACGCCGTATCCAGACTTTTCCGCTAAGCTCAATTCATTTCACCCGCACCATGCGAAAACACAACATTGACTTCTCTACCAAGAACATCCCAATCCCACCGAAAAAACTTTACCTTCGGATGCTCACGCAAAAAATTGATCTATTTGCGAAAAGACTTAGATGGAGAACTTTTTTCTATGACAGATATTGCGACAACCAAGACTTCGGCACCAAGGAGAGATTCGGATTTATTACCTACAAATCTCCGCCCCTGAACCCCTTGCTCGCACCCTTCGAGAATGACCTCTTCCAACTGGTCAAGAACATTAAATTTAAACCCAGACACAACCGATTCCTACAATAACTCCGTAGCAACCTAACAGAGTATGATAACACAAATGACATCATGGTGCATTCGGATAAAACTGGGAACCTATACTTTGTCAACCCTGACAGATACCACACACTGATCAGGAGCAGCCTAAACTCCACCTACAAAAAGGCCAACCACTCTTGCATCGAGGACATAAATCGAGATGGACAACAAATCACCTCCAGCCTCGGGGTCGCCGACCGCACGGAACCTCTAGACCCACGGACACCATACTTCACACTGAAGGACCATAAATCCGATTTTGACCGTAAACCCTCCATCAGGCTTATTAACCCAACGAAGTCCGACATAGGGAGAATCAGCAAAAAAATCCTAGACCGCGTGATACCAAAAGTCAAGCAACACACCCGACTTAGCCTATGGATCAACACCCAGGAAGTAATCTCCTGGTTCAGCAATATGGAGGATAAACGAGAAACTAAATTCATACAGTTCGACATAGAGAGCTACTATGCTTCAATCACCTTACCGCTACTTACTGCCGCCTTGGACTTCGCCGAAACACTCGTGCCCATCACCGACCAGGAAAGAAAAATCATCCTCCACGCCAGGAAGACAGTCTTACTCTTTGACGACTCTAAATGGATAAAAAGAGCTCCCGACTCACCCTTCGACGTCAGCATGGGCGCCACGGATTCGGCGGAGGTCACTGATCTTATAGGATTATTCCTAATAGCCAAACTCACTGATATGTTTCCTGCATTCGGTGGTGGATTGTACCGTGATGATGGGCTCCTTACCCTTAAAGGGTACAACCCCAGTAGTACAGATCGGGTCCGGAAACAATTAATCAGATTCTTCCGCGACTGGGGATTTAAAATAACCCTACAAACGTCCCTGACCCGAGTAAACTTCCTGGACGTAACCCTCGACCTCGAAAACGACCTGTACTACCCATACAGGAAACCTAATGACAATCTGCA
>CAXHJY010001136.1:7500-12500 GCA_964016885.1 Eledone cirrhosa
ACACAAGTATACACACACAAATATACATACATAAATATACATGCATATATCCGGGAGATAAATATACATGCATATACATAAATATACATGCATATATACACACAAATATACATACATATACACATATATATGCTCATATATATATATATACACATACACATATATACACATGTATATACACACATGTATATACACACGTTTATATACACATACTCGTGTGTATATATATATGCACACACACACACACCTATATATATATATATGCATACACATATATATGCACACATATATATACACATACACGTGTGTATATATATATATATGCACACACATACACCTATATATATATATATGCATACACACATATATATGCACACATATATACATATATATATATATATATATATATATACACATCCACACATATATATGCACACATATATACATATATATATACACACACATACAAAGAGAGTGAGAGTGATGGATTATTATACTTTCTGATGTTCATGTGTATGTATCCATATAATTTATTTCACATTTCGGCAGTCCACTCAGCTGTCGTACTTGTAATTCAATGGGACAACCTTGTCACAGGGATTCAACCTTGTCACGGGGATTCTCCCTGAGAACTACATTAATTGTACTGTCTGTGGCATGCCGAGACATCGTCGTCGGAACCGATGGAGATCCACCACACACACACATATATATATATGTATATATATTTGAGAGAGAGAGAGAACACTGTACATATTAAGAAGCGAAATCCTTACCCTAAAATTTGTTGGTACCTGAATCCAGTATCCAGTATGGTAAATGAAATTGTGTTTATATATATATAAAGAAAATGTTGTGTTTATGTAATCCAGAAGTGTTGCGGACAGTCTTCACCACTCACCACCACACGTGGGAGGGGGGGTTAAAAAATGGGGCTAGCTAAAGCAGTTTTAACTGGCCCCATTTAACCTCAATATCCCATACTCCTTTTCAATCTCTCTTCCTTTTCGGATGTTCGATGTCTTGTGATGAGTTAACGGTTGAATACCACCAGGAGATATTTATTATATAATAATAAAGGACGTCTTTGGTTTTCTTGTGTTGTTTTTTTTTTAATTGGGAGACCCCTAGTCAGGGCCTCCGTTCAGTATAAATATGTATTCTCCGATAAATGCCGATCTGTTTGTCTACGAGAGAGAAGAAAAGCAATCAGTAAGCAATGCAAGTCAATCCATGATAGAAAACATAAGTATTAGTAATACTTCCAGTTATTCTTAAAAAAATATGTGTATGGCTGTGTGGATAGCGATGTAGTGGCTTGTGTATCAAACGACATGCTTTTTATAACATTGCAAACTGATGACATTGGCAAGTTTAAAAGATATATTTGCTTTCATGTGTATATGAGATGTGAGTGTGTTGAAGAAAAAAAACACTGACAGATGGGTATATATATATATATAATGTATGTATATATTCCTGTGTATGTATGTAGGTATGAACTGAAAAATGTTATTTACAACTGCTATGTCATTCGTCTTTTTGAATGTATAAATATATATTTATGTGTGTGTGCATATATATATATATATATTATTGTTACGGCCAAAGACAACTGTTATAAAGCTTAAGCTTATCAGCTTTATAACGTGCCGTTCTGTCCTGGCCTTCAAAACTTATCTGCTTCTGCTCGTGTCTCGCCAGCCGGGCTGAGTATTGTCGTAAAGAAGGGTGGGTATGGTAAGAGAAAGAGTGAGAGAAAAACAAGAAGAAAAGCCGGGCTTGAGTGTTGTCATGAAAGGGAGGGATATTGTTACAGAGAAAGAGTGGGAGTAAACAAGAGGGATGGGAAGAGTTTGTCAGTTTGTGTCTCTTACAAAATCTTAAGTGTGGTAGCGGCAACACCAGTTACAGTAGGAGTAAGAATCCGAAGAGAAAATAAGGATAACACTGAGATAGAATGTAGCGAGAGGGTTAAAAAGAATAGATGAACGTGGGAATGGAATAAGAGAAGAATGAGGAGACGGAAGACTAGAAGCAGAAAGGACAGATAGAAAGAGAAGGCGAACAAGATAATATATTGAGAAAGAGTAAGGGAGAGAAGCAACAGTAGACTGAGGAAATCGTGAAATAGAATGAGAAAACAAAGAAAAACATGTATAATGTTGAGGTAAATATAGACTGAGGAGTCATATATATATATATATATATATATATATATATATATATATATATATATTGGCTCAATCACGCTGCGCGACACCTTGGGCAAGTGTCTTCTTTTATATGTATGTGTGTATGTTTGTTGGTTTTTCCCACCTTATAATACAATAGTAGCAAGAAATTGAAACTGAAAGTACGATTTGTTTAATTATCTGAAAGTGAAAAAAATGCTTATATATAATCATTAGAAAAAGCTCGATACACAGACAGAATATCATGTAAAGATAGAAAGAAGAATACACACTACTCCAACCAGGTGAGCGACAATTATTTAGATGTAAACGGCGGAAAATGACGTGACTTTGCGCCTGCGCATAAGCAGACATTGGATTTATACCCGGTTTCGGTTATGTTTCTATGTCATTAAGCATGCGTTACGGGAAGTCAAGACAGATTTACGTTCATATACCTATATATATAGAGAGAGAGAATAGGAAAAGAGTCAGGACCCCGGCGACTGAGCTCCAGCAGTTTCGACAGCTAGATTCGAACCGTTATGGTCCGCCTGGTATCTTACCACACCTTCTTTGTTATATATATGTAGATAGCTATATGAAAGTTTTTTTCTGAGTGTTCCTTATAATCTGAAGAAGGAAATGTTAAGTCCCGAAATATTAAGATCAAAGAAACAATAGCAACAAAATAAAACAAAACAAAGATTACCAGGACGCTTTTTCGTTACCTTCATCTTACCGACCATTTTGCATTGTTTTAGCCTTATATCACTTTCCACATTATATAGAATGCTTCAAGCAAACTACACGTTATATATATATATATATATACATACATGGTAGCTGCAAACTCTGCTAAGAGTATTGCAATCGCTTGTCAGATTACAGAAAATGGTGCACCTTTAGGCTACGGCCAGCCACACGAACCTGTAATAGATCCTGAACAAGCAATGCCTGTGCTTTGAAGGTTTTTTTAAGTGGAGAAAGGCCTTGCACACGACCAATCCCACTCTCTGAGCATCGAAAACACTACCCGAAAAGGAGAACTTGTCAACATCTTCGGATGCTTCCGAAGCCGCAGGGTTTTTTTTTTTTTTTTCAGATTTTACCTCTCCTAGAAAGGTGTTGTGACAACAACTGGAGGTCTTTCACTCGCAGGTGGGAAAAAAAAATACTATCTGGATGGCCGTTGACTCTGTTGAGTTACGCCGCTCTTTCCCGGGTCTTGTATTTCATCCCGCAGGGTGTCCAAATATCACCCTCCTCACCAATCGAGCGTGGTAGGGTTGCTGGTTTAGTCGCCGACGACCCGACCATGAAATATTGTCAGGTCGCTCTCGAGTGCTACTGGTAACATGTAATCCAGTACAACATACATACATACAAACAATCTTGGGACCACACGCCAAGATTCCATGAACAGAGATCGCGATAGCATCCTCCAATAGGATTATGCTAATCACGTCTCTTTCAACGTCATCGCACCTCACCCTCCTTAAGTATACAACTGGAGCCTATCTGATCACTCCAAATACTAGTCCTCGCAATCACCGACGGTCATTCGTGGCGAACATTTACAGCAGAGGTTCTCAAACGTTTTGGGCCACTTCGAGGCCATGAAATACCCTCAGCGCCCGACTCTTATTTACAGAGAGACTTGCCTACACGCAAATTGTAAATAATGTATAATAAATAAAATCGTTAATTTATCAATAAAAAATAATATATGTACTATGCATAAATAAATATCATACTTTTTATTTTACTATATTTATATATAATATGTATCATTTGATATTTGATATACTATTATATCATCTCTAGCAAATCCTTATGTCTCTCTGCGCCCCCCTGGATCTTCTCAACGCCCCACGGGATTGGTAGCGCCCACTTTGAGAACCTCAGATCTACGTCGTATCTAGTACAATATTTCAGCAATTGGCACTTCTTTTCAGAGCTAGAAAATGAATGACGCTCGTGACAATGCTGCAGTATCTCACATTGATTTTCAAGATTGCATCCAGAGAAAAGCCTCTCAATTAATCAGTACAAAGTTACTCACAGACATTAACTAATCTCTGGCACACAGACGTGCTACCTCCTCCCTCCGCCTCTTTTATCCCAACTATAATGGCCTCAGTTCCATCAGAGCTTGTTAGTCTCGTGCCACCACCTTACAGGCAATCCCTACTTATTCGCCTGTCATCCTCTAACAATTATTGTTTCTACTTTGGGCACAAGACCAGCAATTACCTCAGTGCATTACTGGTGCTTTATTTTATCGACCCTGTAAGGATGAAAGGCAAAGTTAACCTCGGCGGGATTTGAACTGAGAACGTTAAGGACTATAACGTTGCAAAGCTGGTGTCTGACGCTCTATCGATACTGCCAATCCACTGCCCTAACAATTATGTCCAGTCATTTCTGTTTAGAACGTTGACCAGCTGAAATGCCCTGCATCAGTGATTCCCAACCTTTTATGCCCCGTGCCCCACCTTATCATCTCAAACATTTTAATGCCCCACTTTGATATAAACACAGCAATGATCAACTACAAAGTGTAAATAAATTGGTGTATGGGTGATGCCAGATGCACATTAACATGTGTGGAGGAGGTGAGACAGGAGTTCCCGACAATAATTTGTTCCAAAGTTGCCTTGGTGTAAAGGTAATAAGGTAAAACCTGAAGTTTGCTCTCATTAACATCATTTTCAAATTGCCCCCCTTCAATATTCAAATTGCGCTCCACGTTGGGAATTACTGCCCTACATGTTCTTGTCTTTCGATTTGTAACAGTTTAAGTAAAACATTAACGGCATCACT
>CAXHJY010001136.1:17500-71826 GCA_964016885.1 Eledone cirrhosa
GGGTTCTTTAAATTAGAACATCTCAGTAGCTGCTAAAAGGCTCTTAGAGAGGACCGCTACTGTTGGCACCATGGGGCTGGTGCTTAAGTCAGTTGCTGGAACTGAGCCATTGCTATCGGCACCAGGAAGCATTACCATGCCCCAAATAAATCGCTTTCTTTTATAAAAGCCGGAAGGAAACCCTGTTCACAACAAAGAACAAGGACAGGTCTCCTTATACGGCCTCTGGCAACTACACGTCGATCTGGGTAAGCAGTTGAAGTTTCCACAACACATAATACTAACGTTGTTCTGGCCAGACAAGACGACTACATAAAAATAGACAAAACAATTAATAATGCTGACACAGTAATCTGAGAAGATTAGTTAACACGGTACTCAGAAGTATCGAAGAGTAGAACCATTCAATCCGTGAACGAACCCAGAGAAAGAGAGAGAGGGGCGAGGGGTGAAATAATTTAAGGAGGAACTAGAAACTCGTTTCGTTCTATTGTAGATTTAATCCAATTTACACCATATGTGTTGTTCCGACGTGTTACGAGAGAGAGAGAGAAAGAGAGAGAGAGAGAGAGAGGAGAGAGAGAGAGAGAGAGAGAGAGAGAGAGAGAGAGAGAGAGAGAGAGATAGAGAGATAGAGAGAGAGAAAGCCGGGGTACGTTGTATATGTATTAAGAAAAAACAGAAATAAACTTAAACAACTAAGAGGTTTTCTTAACCACGTTACCTCGATTTTGTATCGTCATCATCTCTTTTCTATTTCATTTGAAGCGTTGTTATTTATTATTTCACATACACACACACACACATATATATATATATATATATATATATATATAAGAGAGAGAGATGGGGGGAGAAAGAGAATAATAATTGTTTCTACTTTTTGCACAAGGCCGGAAATTACCCCAGTGTATTACTGGTACTTTATTTTATCGACCCCTTAAGGATGAAAGGCAAAGTTAACCTCGGAGGTTTTTAAACTCAGAAGTAAAGGGCCATAACTCTGTGTTGCAATGGCATGATGACTGACGCTCTACCGATACTGGCAATCCACCGCCCTAGCGAGAATAATAATAATAACTCGCAACACTAAATTTTCCTTATATATATATATATATATATAGTGACGAAACATAAGTCAATTGCATGAACTCATAATCCTTTATTTACTGCTATATATATTTCGATGATAGCTATTGAATGGCTATGACCTCATCAGGCAGTTAGTCAGTTCTTAGATATGCCAGCTCTGTGTTTATAGTGTTGATGGTATCAGAGGATATATCTTCGTTGAGTGCTCCCTATATATATATATATATATATATATATATATATATATATATATATATATATATATATATATATATATATATATATAGTAATAATAATAAATTTGAAGACTAAAATCCAAAGAGGGCTCGATAAGGATAAATATACGTATATTTGATTGTTTATGTTATGGCGTATATTTTATATATTCTGGTACATATGCTTTTGGTTATGTGTATACGTGAGTTTTGCGCCTGTGTGAGTATGCGGGTTCGTACGTATGTAGGGTGTGTGTATATGTGTACTTCGTGTTTTGGTTGACGTACGTCTCCGAACATTTGTGTATTTACATGTAGGTATGTGTGTGCGCTTGTTATATACGTATTTATTTATTTATATACGTTTATTTAATTATTTGTATACACACACACACACACACACACACATATTTATATGTGCGTGTATTTGTATACCTATGGCGAGTGTTTTCGCGTATGCTTGTGTATGTACGTTAATGGATGCGTGTATGTATTTATTTAATTTCAATTACTTCTGTATTTTATTTACTTTATTCTTAACTCTGAAGCGGAGAATCATTCGGTTTCCTAGTTAGAATTTTAGTCTACGACTTCAGTTATACCATTTACGTGGTTTTGTCTTTGCGTGCAATTGTTCTCCACGCTCCACATATGACGTATTATCTTCGTTTTTTTCGTTCATTGCCAGAGAACGTCTCTATGCACCACCTAAGAGAACATTAGTCTACGACTTCTTTTATACCATAAACGTGGTTCTGTCTTTGCGTGTAATTGTTTTTCACCGCTCCAAATAATGACGTATTATATTCGTTTTTTCCCGTTCTTTGCCAGGGAACGTTTCCACGAACCAAAGTATCGTCTTCCTGTCTTCCTCCGGTTGCAACGTTTTTTGAAATATTCACTTCTGCGTTCACAGATTGACTTTGTTAGTTTCAGAAGATCCCGTTAAACTTTAATCTGTTATTTTAATATATATATATATATATATATATATATATATATATATATATATATATATATATATATACCGTATATATATATATATATATATATATATATATATATATACCGTATATATATATATATATATATACCGTATATATAGTATAAAAAAACGAAAAATCAGTGATGTATCTGGACTCAGTTTATTGCGTGTTACAATTGTTTTGCCGGCAGGTAGCTCGAGACATGATTACTGTATGGATCTGGCTGATGCTACGGATGAAGGTTCCTTCGGACAGAGTGAGAAAATTTGCTCCGAACGAACTACCCGTGTCCGAAGGAACTTGCAGCGGTAGAATCAGCTAGATCCATACACTGATCATGTCTCGAGCTACCTGCCGGCGAAACAATTGTAACACGCAATAAACTGAGTCCAGATGCATCACTGATTTTTCGTTTTTTTATACTATCCACACTCTGCTCTGTATGAATATTGAGTGCTAATTTTGGCATACCGCCTATGGAAGCACCATAGCTACCATTACACACACGTGTATATATATATATATATATATATATATATATATATATATATATATATATATATATATTCACCATGCCGAATGCAGAACTTCAAGAAAGAACATTACTGCTGCAATTAAAACAAAAATAACTTATTTCTTAGAGAGAAACTAGTATCAGTTTAAGTGAACCTAGCATGAAGTATGGTGTAGTGAACTCTACAATGTGTCCTACTTTGAACAAAACGGGTGAGCTAAAAATGGAAAGGTGGCCAACGGTATGTACAATTTCAATAGTGCTTATGCCTCAGATACAGATGAAATGGAAAATTCATTATTAATGTGGATAAAAGAAAAAAATAATTAGCTGGCGATTCAATGGGTGTATTATTTATTTGTTAAAAAGTCTATCTCTTTACGAACGTCTTGAGTGAAATGCTCTAGTTGCCATTGGCGGAAAGTTAGTGATGTTTCAAGTCAGCAAAGGTTGGTTCGAATCATTCAAAAAGCGTTCTAGTGTTCACATTGAACAAACGATCATTACGCAAGAGGAAGCCCGATTGTTTAAGCATAAGCTGATGGAGGGCAGGCTAACGTTATTTTTAATCCCACCGAGGTTAACTTTGCCTTTCATCCTTACATGGTCGATAAAATAAAGTACCAGTAATATACTGGGATAATTGCTGGCCTTGTGCCAATAGTAGAAACAGTTATTTTTCTATACTCATGCCTCAGAGAATTGTAAAATGAAGCTACTGTTAGTGTATCATTCAGAAAACCCCTGAGCCTTCAAGAATACTACCAGGTTTGGTGTTTAGAGGGCTTCTAACTCAAGGGTTCGGATTACTAGGAACTTGTTTACTGCATGGTTCACTGATGTCTTTGCTCCTTCTGTACGTGACAATCTCAAAGAGAAGAGTCCACTAGTGAAGGCTCTTCTTGTTATGGACAATGGTTCAGAACACCCGTCTAACCCCATGGACCAAATTCCACAGGTGTTTGATTTTATCAAATTACATTTCCTACTTTCCAATACCACCCCTCTGCTACTACTCATGAGTCAGCAAGTGTTTGCATTTTTGTAAAAAAATTATACACAAATTATCTATTTAGAATCTGCTTTGAAGCGACTTCGTCTATTGATGTGATATTAGAAGAGTTTTGGAAAAATTACTTCATTGTTCAAGTGCTTGAACTCTTGTTGAAAAACATTGCGGCCTGGTGCTATCTCTTCAACGGATTTTGAAATATCTGATAGAGAGCCTGTAGCTGAGAACATTTTATGCTTGAGCAGTTTTATGGGTCTCGAAGCGAATGAAGAGGACACTTTATTTAGTTGAGAAGCTGGAAAGAAAACTGTCCTTGGATCCTCGCAACAAGGGCTGAATTCTGAGGAAGAGGATCAAAATAAAAAAAAATATATATAAACTATATCAGGAGAAATGCTAAAGATTGTATTTTACCTCTGCGTGAGCTCACAGACACTATGAGAACACATCACCCTCTCTCAGAGGAAGTTGAATCAGGTGTGAAATATTTGTCTAATACAGTGTTGCAGTTCTTTGGGAATGTCCAGAAGAATAAATAGACTATGGCAATCCACCCTGGATACTTTCTTTTAAAACATGACCCAAGAAACTTCTACTTCGGTTGTTTCTTTTTCAATATAAGAAGGTCCAGATTATTCACCAGAAGAAGAAAGTAGTTCTCCTAAGAAATTTATAAGAGGTGACTACTCTTCTTGTTCTAAAGAATTCCTCATTACACTGCCGTCCATCACTTTGGATCATCAGCCTTTCAAACACAAGCAACAAATTGAGTAATTTTTCAATTGTTGATTGTTAAAAACATCTTTAAATTTTTAATTTGCTTATTTCATATATCAATCTTTATAATTAAGTATGTGTTTAATTAAATGATTAATTAACTTGTGTTTTGTTTTGTTTTTTATTTTAGAGATCTTAAAAATGATATTTATAATGTCATAATATCAGTTTATTTTGTAAATATTTATTATAATATTCATTATCTTTTATATCTTCGAAAGAGAGATTTTTAAAATAATCTGCGGATTTTTGTATTTATTAAATTTTTTTTTCCGAATATCTATTCTTGCAATTTATTATCTTATTGTACTAATATTGCACCGAGTTGTTTTATTGACAATTTGTGTTTACTGATTTTTAAAGGGTTAGTTTGCATAGGATCCACTGTATACATATACACATATATATATATATATATATATATATATATATATATATCCAGGGGATATAACTTGGAGTTACTGCAGGTTCACCCGGGAGAGCACTCGATGTTTAGGTTCACTTCTGTGATGAGGTGTAGAGCTATACAGAGTGTAATATATTGAAAGGATAACAAGGATTTTCTTATAGCATTTTAAAGGGTCCGTTGAGCTGCCGATCATTGAGTCGGGTAGGATCGATACAGATCGAACCTTGATCAATACAGATCGATACAGATCGAACCTTGAGTGGCGAAACGCGCGTCACCTACCAATAAATGTAATGAAGGAGTAACCAATCGTCCTTGTTATCTTTTCAAAATATATATATATATATATATATATATATATATATATATATATATATATATATATATATATATATATATATATATATATATATATATATATATATATTTATTTATTAAAATAACAGATTCAAGTTTAAGCAAAGAATCGCTGCTTTCACCCTTAACGGGAGTCTTCAAATTTGTTATTATTACTATATATATATATATATATATATATACAGAGGCCAACTGGCCAGGTTGCCAGGTTGCCCAATGGCAAGTAGCCACCAGGGGGCCCACGGTAGCATTGCAGGAGCCCTAAGTAGCATTGCAGGGCCCACTGTAGTATTTTAGGGGACAATGCTTTGCTTTCAAAAAATACCTGAAGTCTAAGAGAAAGAATAAAATATTTAAAAAAATAAATAAAACAATTAAGCAAAGCATTTGGCCAGCCAATTCCCCAGGGAATGAATAGAAACCAAAATATATGATAGTGCAAATAGCTGGTATGTATCAGTGGTTATACATTCTACTAAATCTAAAGCTTAGTACATTCATTCATGCATGTAAACACACACACACACACACACACACACACACACACACACACACACACACACACACACACACACACACACACACACACACACACACACACACACACACACACACACAAGCATATATTTATGTGGTTGATTTATACTGATTGGGAGTAGAAATACTGTATATATTGTGTCTAATGATTCTTTGGACTTACCTTTATATATATTGCTCTGATTATTAGTTATTTAATTAATTCTTCATTGAGCCACACCGTGAATGGTTGCCAAAAACATATATATGTATGTACCCTTTAAATTTTATATACCCCCGTAAGGTTGAGTAAAACTTTAGACAGTATTCGGCTGCGCTTTCTAGCAACCAGCCTACTCGCCGACAGGCACCAATCACAAACTTTCTGCCTTCACCACTGGCCACATGATGATTCTTAGCCATTTTGAATTCGTTTCTGGCGGGGATCATGGTAGAAAAATCTTTGTCCAATTGAGTTATCTCCTGATGAGTTCCAAACCTCGTTGATTTATCTAAGACCGGATATATCCAAAAAGTGAACGAAACCGCCGGGTGGTAGAGATTATGAAGATTTTGGTAAAGTTTATGTGCATTTTTTCTTCTAACTTTGATTTTGTACCTAATTATGTGTAGTTAACTATATGTCTAGTCAATTATAATAGAAATATTAAGTAAATTTTTTGTAGCTATACATCGCGGATAAAAAGCTATATCATTTGTCTATTATTTCTTCATAAGTACATTTTAAACTTATAGCCTCGTTTAAATGATTTTTTTTTTGTGTGGTTGATTTATACTGATTAGGAGAAATACTGTATATATTTTATCTAATAATTCTTTGAACTTACCTTTATATATATATATATATATATATATATACACACACACATACATATACATACATATACATATATGTATAAAAATACACACACATACATATATATAAACATATATATAAATCTATATATGCACATGTACATGCACACGTTGATGTCTTCCAAAAGTAACGGTTGCATTTTGAAAGGGTACGTCAATGTTTATTTATAAAACTGGTATATATTGTATTTTGTCTGATGAAGGCATACCATAACTTAACATGGTATCCTTGAAATATGTATAATGAAATAAATATGGTTTTATAAATATAGTTTCCATTTGTTAATATCGTATATATATATATATATATATATATATATATATATATATATATATATATATATATATATAGTTGAATAAATGTACAAAGAACAAAAAACAAAGAGGCAGTACAAATGGTATGTTTTTAGTTTCACGCTTGAGTGAATGTAAAAAACCAAAGGACATTATACTGAAACAGTATAGGCGGTGGATTGGCAGTATCGGTAGAGGGTCGGACGCCATGCTTTGCAGCAAAGAGCTACGGTCCTTTATGGTCTGAGTTCAAATCCCGCCGAGGTTAACTTTGCCTTTCATCCTTATGGGGTCGATAAAATAAAGTACCAGTAATACATTGGGATAATTGCTGGCCTTGTGCCAAAAGTAGAAACAATTATTGAAAGTCTCTGGATTTCGCAAAATACATACTATTTTTTATTGGAGAAGGTAAGGTATTTTCCCGCAAAAATTTGATTGCACTGTTTTGTTTCCACTTATGTATTTTTTGAAAATGTTATTTATTCACTAAAAAAATTAAATGATAGCATTCTATATGTAGTTGGGCCCCCTTCATCTCCTGGCAACCAATATTTTTAGACGCAGTCTGCCACTGTTTATATATATATATATATATATATATATATATATATATATATATATATATATATATATATATAACGCCAATCATTGTAACTTTGAATCTAACTGACATGCAAAAACATATATATATGAATAACGTAAACCCAAATCATAGTAGATTCAAATATCATAGAGAGAAAGAGAGACAGGGGGAAATGAGGTGCAATAGAAATGAAACATGAATTACAGGTCATAATATAGTCTAGATAGATGTGAAACAAAACGAGTATGTAGTTTATGGAACACCCAAATGATTTAGAAGTCGACCTTAAGTAGGAACAATAACATTATGAAAGACATGAACGACCCCACATAATTTTGTTTTGAAAATTTTGAAAGTAGGTTTATAAGTATGAATTTTCATAAGATTTTCGTAGCTGTCTCAATGGCCTAACTGAAGGTACAAGAGACGGTGGAGATCCTGGCTTTGGTTTCAATCCTGGTCAAGAGTACGAGTAATATTTTGCAGTTTTTATTTTACATCCCATAGAAAAAAACTGAAAAGGTTTGCCGGGAACCATACTCCCGACCATGATCTAGCTTCAGATCAGGATCACCACCGTCTATGATTCCTCT
Source organism: Eledone cirrhosa (assembly GCA_964016885.1). Lineage (NCBI taxonomy): Eukaryota > Metazoa > Mollusca > Cephalopoda > Octopoda > Eledonidae > Eledone > Eledone cirrhosa. The sequence goes on from CAXHJY010001136.1 coordinate 25,728, forward strand.
AACTAGGCCGCTGAGACAACTACAAAAGTATACCATTCTATATGTAGGTGGCCCCCATTCATCTCCTGGCAACCAATATTTTTAGACGCAGTCCGCCACTGTGTGTGTATATATATATATATATATATATATATATATATATATATATATATATGGTCTTACTAGTCTTATATATATATAAGACTAGTAAGACCATTGTCCAGCTTGGTACTCGATATTTAAGAAAGTATAGTGTAGATATTATATTTTGTTCTGCTATATGGCTGAGCTCTTACCATTTCGACAGTAAGCGGGTAACTCATTTGCTGTCGAAATGTAGGGGAGAAAATTATTATTATAATGTATATATATATATGTGTGTGTGTGTGTGTGTGTGTATGAATATATAATTGTTTCTACTTTTGGCACAAGGCCAGCAATTATTTCAGTGCATTACTGGTACTTTATTTTATCGACCCCGTAAGGATGAAAGGCAAAGTTAACCTCGGCGGGATTTGAACTCAGATCATAAAGGGAGGTAACTCTATGCTTCAAAGCATGGCGTCCGACCCTTACCGATACTGCCAATCCACCGCCCTGTGTATGAATATATAATGCACCCAAATGCCATGAAAGAAACTTGTATACAAATGTTATAACGAATCATTGTAACAAAACATATATTTTGTATTCACAGGCCTCACTGCCTGTGAATACAAAACTAGATTCTACCAACAACAACATACTTTCATAACCCAGTTCGGAAAACGTTATGACACTTGCGCGAAAAAATAAACCTTTCAAATTGCAATGGTATACGCCACCCGTGTAAACTTTGTTCTGAAGAAACCATGAGTACATTGCTTACCAATTAAGCCCTCTTAAACACAAAATAAAAATAAATCACCATAATGTATGGTCACAGGATATACAAAATATACCTCATCCACAAACCGGTACACGACACCGGATGGTGAGATACTTTGTTACTATTATGCACATACATACACTCACCTAAAACCTATAACCAACGAATGGCATCTAAGTGAAAACCACTGCAATACCACTACACAGAAGAAAAAGTGCATACATCCCCACATACGACGAACCCCAATTATTCGATTAATAGAACTGCCTGCCGTTGAATTTAACGTGTAGGAAGCTGAGTATTCCACTGACATGTGTACTCATAACTTCTTTCTCAGAGTTATTCAGCGTGGCACCACGTGTGATATGGTTGGCCCTTTGAATTAGAAATACAGTTCATCCGAGAGGCTTCCAAATAGCCACCGTCTACCCAAGGCACATACATACATAACAATACACTAATACATCAACCACTATACCAAAGTCATTTCTGTAAACTAACGCATGCATAATTATAAATATACTGGTACCACATAACTGGACACCAGTATTTACACCTTCATATCCATTATATAATTAACGAAATAACACACGACCAAATGCATACATCATACACCCACACAGAAGATCTTCCTTATGTCATAAATAATATACCAAACTCAGAGAACTACCCAATTTCACAACACAACACCCACAAAAACATACACCTACAAATCTTTTTTCTTCTGTACCAACATTAATTAAAAGACATTGACAATCTGCTAAACCCACCAAATACGTACAACAAATACAAACATGGACACTAGGTGAAGACACAACTTCAATAGCATGCCGACATCACAGCACCACAGACTCATAAAATACAACCAGACAAAAAGAAACTAAGAACAAAAAAATCAAAATTTTACAGCTTCCATAAAAATAACTTTATCACTTTATCACGCCAATTATATCACTTCCTTACCTTTACATTTATTAACTCCTTACACTTTCCAATCCAATTTTATTCTTATTCTGGTTTGTGTTTTTATTTTACTTTTATTGTTGTTTCCTCTTCCACTTTGCTAATATACCTTTTAATCAATATATAACTCTGCCCCCCAATGAGACGAACTTGGCCGAAGTTAACACGAACCATTTGGTTAATTTCCTATTTTGCCATCGAAACGATTTAAGCAAGCTTATTTGTCGAGCATTCTATCTAATAATAATATCTACATTGTATTTCCTTTACAATGAGGTACTAAGTTCAATATACATCTTACTAGTCACAACTAGCAACATTTCATCCATATATATACATGTGTGTGTGTGTGTGTGTGTGTGTGTGTGTGTGTGTGTGTGTGTGTGTGTGTGTGTGTGTGTGTGTGTGTGTGTGTGTGTGTGTGTGTGTGTGTGTGTGTGTGTGTGTGTGTGTGTGTGTGTGTCTGTGTGTGTGTGTAAAATTCAAACAGAACAACAAAGCAACGACACAGTATAATGAAGAAATATATTAATTTAACGCTTGAAATAATAGAAAAAGAGTTTTAACGTTTCGGACACACTTGTCCTTCATCAGAAGATAGAATGAGAAATAAAAGATGAAACACATATATATATATATACAATATATACATATATATATGTGTGTCCCGGATTCAATCGGGGGCAACCACAGTTAGTATGGTACTCAATACATTAGGAGAGTGTAAACTTTCCTGATGATTTCTTTTGAATGAAACAGTTCTAGTCCTGTAGAAGCCATTTCTATATTAAACTTTATATATATATATATAAATATATATATATATATATATAATACTAAAACGAAGTCATCGGATAGGACCTAAAAACCTTCGATCGGTTTCCCAATCCCTCAATGCTTTAATTAAGCCAATATCATTTAGATACTAACGTAAAGGAAGCAGGGTGCACACATTAAACGTTAAATGGTGGGAAAAACGATTTCGGGAATTCGATTATATACTAGACCACCTGTGACTCGTTAGGTCAAGTTCACTTCAAAATATTTTTTTTAAATCATGTTCACTTAAAAATAAAAGGCCCATATATATACGTGTGTGTATGTATATATACATATAAATGAGTGTCTGTGATCTATATGCACTGGTCATAGACACATACACACATATACACACATATATATACACAAACACAAACACACATACATATATATATATATATACACACACACCCACATATATATATATATATATATACACAACAACACCACCAGCTCTCTTCCATTCTCCTTCTCTGTCTCCTCTCCCTCTCTCTATGTCTCTCTTTCAATCTATTCTGTCGCAACCACCATCTCTTCCTCTCTATCTTTCTCTCTCTTTGTTTATGAAGGTACCCGGAAAAACCCCCATATCTCGGGAACCCGTGGTCCGATTTACGCGAAACTTGTTTTATTCCATTTGTATTCCCATTTCAGGGTCAACTTCCTTTCACAGTATTTTCCCATTATGCACCTTTTGGCTGTATTATATTACAGACAAGCAAGCAAGCAAACAATCACAAAGTTTTAGTAATATATATATATATATATATATAAGCTGTTCCCTCTTTCTCTCCCGACCTTGTTTGTGCCTGCAATAGTTCGACTGATCTTCTATTTCATTAATCTCCAATATCTACCTGCTTCACCTACACATCTACTACACATCAACTGACCTGATCTTGCAACTCACTTTAATAATTCAGTAAATCCTTTCACTGCACTCATTCATTTCCACTATGACGTCAATAGTAATATTACAACTAATTGTTGCCCACGCACAACATACGTTGATTTCGGGTGGGGGCGGTCCCAGATTTTATTATTTGTTGAGGATTATTATTTTTATCTCCGAAGCCATCATGTGGCAATAGTGGGAAAAGAAGTCATGAAAGAATTACATTAGATGTTAAGCTTAGTGTTGTCCATAACTCTAATACTGTGTGTGGGGTCTCAGCCACATTTCCAAAAACATTAAATTTGCAACATCTACAATAGGAACAATAGGTGGCAATATATACAGTAAGAACAGTAGGTAATAATAGAGACAATAGGAATAATAGGTGACACTAAATATAGGCGTCAACTGGCAACGAAACTACTTCCTTAGCTACACAAATATAATTATTCTATAGGTCTGATGTGATGCTTAAAATGGAATGGCTCTTGAGTATGTATATTGACATTAGATTGGTTGTACTGTGCGTTAAACATGATGGTCTATTAAGCGAAGGCTAAAAGTTTGTATGGCGATTTGTAGGAAAATGAAGGAGAAACTAATTTATAAGCTTTTTCTAGATAGTAAAAGTTTGAAAGGTTTGAGAAATGCTTTAATTTGTACAACATTAAAATAACCAGTAAAGCTGCTACAGCTTTACAGATGCTGTTTATAATATTCCCGAAGAATTAAAGAAAATGATTACGGAAGGAGGCTGCACAACAGAGCAAACATATAATATTGGATTTTCTGGAAGTGTATGCCTGCTAGAATTTATTTCTAGTGAAGCAAGATCAACATCAATTTTAAATGTTGCCAAAAATTGCCTGACACTTCTTCTGAGAAGGAATGCCGTTGGTGATATGAAATTATAATCTCTAGTCGTGTGACATTCCAAAAATCTAAGGGCTTTTAAGGATTACACTAAGTTTTATCTAACTGTGATTTGACATAGAATGATAAAGAGCCTCTTCGAAGACTGGTTTCAAAAAGGTACAATGCCAAGTATAATATTTTAAACAAAGTATTGTTCCTTTCAAACAATGCACCTAACCACTTGATATGCTTTTTGTTAATATGAGAGTAGAATATATCCCCAACAATACAAAACCTTTGCTCCACCCTATCGAACGGCCGTGGATTGACAGTATCAGACACCATGCTTTGCAGCATTGAGTTATGGCTCTTTGCGTTCTGAGTTCAAATCCCGCCGAGGTTAACTTCGCCTTTCATCCTTACGGGGTTGATAAAATAAAGCACCAGTAATGCACTGGGGTAATTGCTGGCCTTGTGTCAAAAGTAGAAACAATTATTTGAAAAGAACTTTGAACCAACTCATAAAAGCAATTGATGGGAAGAATAAACCTACAATTAGAGATTTCTGGGAAAAGTTCAACAGTGTGGATGTTGTGGATATCATGGGATGAAATGAAGCCCCCAGCTACGAATGGTATTTTGAAAAATATGACGAAACTCCATCCATGACTTTACAAGTTTTCCATAACAAAAAGTCTATATCAAATTCGAAAAGATATTGTGGGGTTTGAAGGAGTCGTAGAAAAGATGTTAGAGAAGGTTTTTCTAATAAGAAGCTGATACTGTTAAGAAAAGAACGAGCTGCAGGGCAACAAGACGATATAGAAGATTCACTTACTCCACTTATTTTTTACTGCAAATATTATTTCTAAAGGGTTAACAACTGTTTATTTATTTTTTTGTTTTTACTAATAATGATCCTAATCCTGAACGTTACATAAACATTACAAGAGGAAATTACAACGAGTTCATTTCCTACACTGAGCTGTATAAAGAGGTGATGCACTATAAACGTCAAGTAATTTTAGGTAAGTCCTTCACCCCTCAAGCAGATGATGATGATGATAAACTTGCATTATTTTCCCTCACACTACAGTCAATATCATGTGTAGTGGGAATGTATCCTAATATGATATTACAATTCTTTATTCCCAAGTGTATTTCTCTTCAAATGATGTTTTGGTATACATACTATATTGTGTGTGTTTAAACGTTATTTTCTCTTTTCATACACTAGGGTTTTTTTCACACGCTGACGCGAATGTGTATATGTGTGTACGTGTGTGTATGTTCATATGCATATGTATGTTCATATGTATGAGTATATAAATATAAACGTGCAAACACAGACACACTTACAAAAATACACACTCATACATTCACACTAACACACAAACACACATACATTCACACAAACACATACACGCATAACAAATGGGACGCCAGCCGCTATTTTGCTATAGTTTTTTCACCACCCGTTCCTTCCTTTTACACACACATACATTCACGCAGGCAGCAGACGTAAAAAGAGGGGAGTAGTATGAGGTAGTCAAACTACTCTTATCTCTTTACGTGTTGTGATAGAATCGCAGAAATTTATCTCCTTATAATATATAACCAGCAATTTCTCTGTCTGTCCGACAGTGGAAACACGTGCGCGCGTGCGAATGTTTTTTGCGCACGCATAGAGAGAGAGTGAGAGTGAAAGAAAGAGACAGACTACGAGAGGGGGATAGCGGGAGGGAGAGAGGGAGAGAGAGAGAGAGTGAATAGACGCTAAAACACGTGCGCGCGTGCGAATGTTTTTTGTGCACGCGTAGAGAGAGAGTGAGAGTGAAAGAAAGAGACAGACTACAAGAGGAGGATAGCGGGAGGGAAAGAGGGGGAATTGAGGAGTGCTACAGAAACATATATACATTTCTGTGTGTGTGTAATATATATATATACACACACAGAAATATATATACATTTCTGTGTGTGTAATATATATATATATATATATATATATATATATACACACACAGAAATATATATACATTTCTGTGTGTGTAATATATATATATATACACACAGAAATATATATACATTTCTGTGTGTGTAATATATATATATATATATATACACACACAGAAATATATATACATTTCTGTGTGTGTAATATATATATATATATACACACACAGAAATGTATATATATACACACAGAAATATATATACATTTCTGTGTGTGTAATATATATATATATATACACACAGAAATAAATATACATTTCTGTGTGTGTAATATATATATATATATATACACACAGAAATATATATACATTTATGTGTGTGTAATATATATATATATATATACACACAGAAATATATATACATATATATATATATTTAGTGTCACCTATTATTCCTATTGTCTCTATTATCACCTACTGTTCTTACTGTATATATTGCCACCTATTGTTCCTATTGTAGATGTTGCAAATTTAATGTTTTTTGGAAATGTGGCTGTGACCCCACACACAGTATTAGAGTTATGGAAAACACTAAGCTTAACATCTAATGTAATTCTTTCATGACTTCTTTTCCCACTATTGCCACATGATGGCTTCGGAGATAAAAATAAGAATCCTCAACAAATAATAACAACTTGGGACCCCCCCCCCCCCCCCCGAAATCAACGTATGTTGTGCGTGAGCGGTTTTCTGCTAGTCTATATATCTAAAACAGAGAATGTCTGTCTGTCTGTCCCCCTAAAACTCGAGAACCACCCAACCGACTTTTTTCAGACTTTACACATGTAATACTTATGGTCGTGTGAGTATTTTGAGCAAATATTTCAAATTTTCAATGCCCTAGGGACCGCATTAGGCGAAGAACCGCAATATTTTAGGCTTTAAAGGCTTTTTTTTAGGCATAACGGAACAATAATCCAGGTGATTTCTTCAAATTTTGCATTACTTATGTCGTTTAAAGTATTTTGAGCAAAAAAGATTTTCTCATTTTTTGCCCCAGGGACCGCATTAGGTGAAAAACCGATTTTTAAAAGCATTTTGGTTGCGTTAGTGCCTGTAACTCGAGAAGTACCCAATCGATTTTTTTTTTATTTTGCATAAGCATTACTTATGTTTCACAAATTTTCTTGACTGAAAAAGATTTCAAATTTATGCCCGGGGACCGCATTGTTTAGCATTTTGGTTGCATTAAGGCCTGTAACCTTAAAAGAATCCAACTAAATTCCTTCATGCTCTCCACCACTGCAGTCCCACATGCTTACTGCTCTGTAACTATTGCTTTCATTGTACCATAGCACAACAAATACATGTTCGGTTTGTCGAATGCCTTTTTACTTAACCCTATCGTCTTGGCTTTCGTGGGTTGAACATTTTACTCTCAGGCACCCAACTAAGTTAAACACCTGGTAATCTACGACGAATTGTTTTTATAAGCACAAAATGTAGACACCATCCTGAGGCCGAGGTATTCCGTACTTCTCTGTACTGTTTCAGAAAGGAGGGATAAACATGCCAATCTATGTTTAGAATCCCGAGCCATTCTGCTAGTATATAGATAAAAGTGGTTGAATAGCTCGTTTCTTTTGTTGTTGTTTTTCTACATTTTGTCGGAAAATATTCCGTCGGAAACGCATCCTATAAGGGGAAAATAGGCTTCGCGCTGCGTTACGGAAAGATTTTTAGATACGTAAGAGATACTTGTAGCAGGGCGATAAAATATAAGAAAGCCTCAACTGTAAGCCAATATTGCCTGTTTGAATTTTAATGTTTAATTCGTTAACTCTTCAACAGTCGGGCTGCTTTCTGTTCCCGTTCATAAACAGGAGTAAGAAGCGCGAGAGTATATATATATATATATATATATATATATATATATATATATATACCTTTACTGCTCAGAGATACTAAATGTTTATCTACGTGACTAACACCCCTATGCAGTTCATGGTAGGGTGCTACTTCCTAAATGAAGTGTTTTTCCTTAATGCGGAAGTTCACAGCATCCGTGTTCACCGAAACCTGTATTTTCTTACTATTTATTAGGTATTGAAATCAGTGTTGTGATACTATCATGTCTGGTGATGTCTTATAAAAGTGTTCTACTATTCTGAGGTGTAACTGTCGTTTCCTATATCTTATGTGTTTTAGCATTCAAATCAACATTGGTTTTTATACAAGCGGATCGCTGTTTTGTGATTTGTTCTTTGGTCTGAGACAACAACTAACGGCTTAAGTATTAACCTGTTGACTGCCGCGTATATTTTACACAGTTGCTGTGCCGGGCTTTTTTTTTTTAGTAAAACGAAGTTATGAACTGTTGGAAACGAGTTATCTCGTCCGTGTCACTGGAATGCATACATGTTAGGATGTGTTATCTCGTCTACAGCACTGAAGAGGTTAAAACTTAAAACAGTAATAAATCTTTCAGTCGAAACATATTTCTGTTATTTTATTATCGTGTGTTATTGTTGTCCCCTGTTCACACCAACACTAGGGAGGTTTTCATGTCTTTAGTACAACTGGAGAGATTTCCTCCATTCTTTGTTTGGCCAGTTTTCTACAGCTGGATACCCTTTCTAATAGAATCAACGTTACAAAGTGTACTGGGTGTGTTTTATCACGGAATCAACACTAAAGAGGTTGTCGTGCCCTTGACACAGAAAAAGAGTCATCTCGGCATTCTTTTGGTTTGTTTCTACAGCTGGTTGACTTTCCTATCACCAACCACTTTACAGTGAGTACTGGGTAGATTTTTCGTGGCACCAGTACGAGAAAGATCACTTTTATCACCATCCAGCGCAGTACACCAACATTGATTACAAGCCTAATAAATAGTAAGAAAATGCAGGTCTTGGGGAACAGCGATGCTACAAACTTCCGGATTGCGGAGGTACACTTCATTTAGGAAGTAACACCCTGCCACGAACTGTGAAAGGATGTTACTCAAATAGATATACATATTTACAATATTTGAGTAGCAAAGGTACTCCCGCGCTTCCTATTGAAGGATGATATGTTACAAGTGAGTCATGTTGGGGGGGGGGGGGGCGTTGGAATGAGAGAAGCAGGGAGAGTGCTAGGCATGATATCATGGGGGTGGAGGGCGGATAACAGTTCATTGCGGCAACCATGTCTATGAACAGAAAGCAAGTGCTATTGACAATTGAACCGAAAAAGTAGAGATTGAAGAGAATCTAGATCAGGGCGAAAAGTCATCAAAGATTGTAAAAGAACATCATAGTTAAACTCATTAAAAATTCTGTAAACTTGATTGTCTTTTTAAATCAGTTATCCGAACAAAATATTCAACACTCGTCTCTATTGGATAATCAAAGTCTAACTGTATTGTACTATTTCTTTTTTTTTTTTTTCATTAATGGCGTGTAAACTAAACGAAAATATTACGTTTGTAAATGTTCGCTAGAAGTGAGAACGGCACTAGACCAGTTCTTCAATGCGAAACACAAAGGTTGTGTTATCAGAAGTAGAAACAAAGGAGCGAAAGCTGTTAGCTGGACCCGAGTGGCAGAGGCGAAAAGTGGCAATAAATCCACAATTCGGTCTTTGAAAGACCAAGATGGACATGTGCTACTTGAATCCAGACAGATGTGCACAGCTTTCCAACAGCACTTGGAACAACTGTTCGGGTAGAGCGGTTTGTCGGACGAGGTGACGGACTTCAGTCCCTACCTTGACGGCCTACCACGACTCTCGAACACAGATGCAGAGAGCTGCGAGAGACTGATCACAGCCGCTGAAATACAAGACGCCTTAGGCCACTGTGGGAAACGTAAATCATCCGGTCTAGATGGTCTACCTTATGAGTTTTACATAGGCATGCCAGGCTTGTTCTCTGGCGTCCCCGAAGAGGTCTACTGCAACTGGCAGCAGAACGGGAGGATTCCCATTTCTGTAAACCGAGGCGTAGTAACGCTGATCAGGAATGACTAGAATAAAGGGGACAACATAAGCAATCCCCCCTCTCTCCCTCTCTCTCTCTCTCTCTCTTTCTCTCTCTCTCTCTCTCTATATATATATATATATATATATATAATATATATATATATATGTATATGAGTGTGTGTATGTGTTTGTATGTATGTGTGTAAGTATGTATGTTTGTGTATATGTGTGTATCTGTTAGACACGCAGTGACTAACAACAGAATGTTTTAAGTCTGCGTAAAAATTCAAGGGGTTTCGCTGGCCGTGGTGATCCCTGCCAAACATCTTTTGTAATGTATCGTCTTATTGGCTAATTTCATTGTCTTATTGGTTAATCAACCAATGAGAGTTATTGTTACTCAAAAGCATCCGCCACTTTGTTTGCACGTTTATTTATCGTTTCGCTTTCGAATCTTCCTCCTGTATTTCGTCGTTTACCATCAAAATATTTTTCTCGTTTTGGTAAGTTATATTGTTAATTTATATATGATTTTTAAAATTTATATTACCTATTTTTTTCAGTTCGTTATAACATGCTTGTAATATTGGTTGTATCATATTTACTTGTATATTTGTCCATATTATTGTTCGTTTTATGTTAGATTATTTTATTATTATTATGTTAGATTATTTTTTATTATTATGTTAGACTATTTGTATGTAATATTTAATTTTTATTAATTCAACTATAACAATTATTATGTAAAATATATTATTTAATATTGATTGTTTTTTGTAGTTGTTTATATTAAAAGTCTGAAAATATTTTTATACATCTTACAATAATATTTATAAGATCATTTATAAAATAACAATTGTATCATCTAATTACATTACAACGATAATTTGTTATTAATATATATCATGTTTAACTAGAGTTTAACATTACAAGCGTTGCCTTAAAAAAATATTAAACTAGACCTGAAAAATGCGCAAGCTCAAAAGAGCCACAGAATGTTATAATAAACCTTCAAAAGTTTGGGACTAGAGTTGTTGCTCAAAAATATTGTAATCATTATCTATCGTACACTCTGTGGCATCCTTTTATAAAAAAGAGACTCATAACGAACTCAAGACGACACGATAATTATTTAAGTGAATTTCTAATATAGAATTCGGTTTAAGTGCATTTCGTATTAATCATTACTAAACATCTAATATAAGATATTCAACATTAGCTTAAATAATTATCGTGTCGTCTTGAGTTCGTTATGAGTCTCTTTTTTAAAAAAAGGATGCCACAGAGTGTACGATAGATAATGATTACAATATTTTTGAGCAACAACTCTAGTCCCACACTTTTGAAGGTTTATTATAACATTCTGTGGCTCTTTTGAGCTTGCACATTTTTCAGGTCTAGTATATATATGTGTAAAGCGAAGAATTGTCTAATAGTTACAGTTTTAAAAGTTTACGTTTATAAAATGACCGATGATGATGATGATGATGATGATGATGATGATGATGATGATGATGATGATGATGATGATGATCAAATTCATGATGACGCCGATCATGGTGACAGCAGCGGCGGCGGCTGCGGTAGTGGTGGTGGTGGTAGTGCTATCACGGCTGCTGCTGATGATGATGATAAGTTTGTTGTTTGAAATGAAATGTCAGTAGAGATCGTTTAGTGCTTTGGAAATGTTAATTTGATTAATCTCCTTGTGGGCAGTGGAGTAGCAGAAATGTTAGAACGAATGACGTCTTGAATGTATTGCGGCATTTAGTTACGTCTCTGAACCCGCTGGAATACCAACCAAATAAAATCTTATGAAATACAGAACGATCCTCTGAGTAACGTGGTCCTGGATATATTTTAGAAAAGGGCTTGTTCGATTAGGGCTAACGTAGAGTTAAAAATATCAATCTGGTTTCTAATTACAAAATATGTTATATAATTTGCTAACTGATATTTCGCTAGTAAAATGGGAAAAGGTTAAAACTATAGAACTGAGAAAAGGATGGGTAGTGGTCTGGCTAGCTTACTGGCTGGATGGGTGGCTAGCTGGGTGGATGGTTAGCTGTCTGGCTGAATGATTAACTGGCTGACTGGGTGACTAATTGGTTGGCTGGCTGGATGGGTAGCTGGCTAGTTGACTGGATGGTTGGTTGGCTGGCTGGCTGGCTGGGTGGATGGTTAGCAGGCTAGTTGACTGGATGGCTGGTTGGTTGGTTGGCTGGGTGGGTGGGTGGGTAGATGGTTAGCAGGCTAGTTGACTGGATGGCTGGTTGGTTGGTTGGCTGGGTGAGTAGATGGATAGCTGGCTAGTTGACTGGATGGCTGGTTGGTTGGGTGGGTGGGTGGATAGCTGGCTAGTTGACTGGATGGCTGGTTGGTTGGTTGGTTGGGTAGGTGGATGGGTGGGTGGGTGGATAGCTGGCTAGTTGACTGGATGGCTGGTTGGTTGGCTGGCTGGGTAGGTAGATGGATAGCTGGCTAGTTGACTGGATGGCTGGTTGGTTGGGTGGGTAGATGGATAGCTGGCTAGTTGACTGGATGGCTGGTTGGTTGGCTGGCTGGGTAGGTAGATGGATAGCTGGCTGGATGGTTAGATGGTTAGCAGGCTGGATAGTTAGCTATATGGCTAACTGACTGGTTAGCTGGATGGATGGATGGTTAGATGACTAGCTAGCTAGGACTATGGATAGACTGGTGCATCATCCTTTAAAAAGAGCTTTGATCACTGGCTTGTTCGATTAGGTCCTGACGTAGAGTTAAATATCAATCTGGTTTCTAATTATAAAATATATTATATAATTTGCTAACGGATCTTCGCTAGTAAAATGGGAAAAGGTTAAAACTATAGAACTGAGAAAAGGATGTGTAGTGGTCTGGCTAGCTTACTGGCTGGATGGTTGGCTAGCTGGGTGGATGGTTAGATGTCTAGCTGGTTAACTGGCTGACTGGTTGGCTGGTTTACTGGTTGGTTAAATGGCTGACTAGCTAGCTAACTGGCTGGTTAACTAGCTGACTGGTTAGTTGGCTGGCTGGCTAACTGGCTGGTTAACTGGTCGGCTGGTTGACTGGCTGGGTGGATGGTTGGCTGACTAGATGGGTGGATGGTTTGCTGGCTGGTTTACTGGCTGACTAGTTGGCTGGCAGGATGGTTAACAGGCTGGTTAGCTGGGTGGACGGTTAGCTGGCTGGCTGGCTGGTTGGATGGGTTCTTAACTGGCTGACTGACTGACTGGGTGGCTAGCTAAGGATGTAGCTATAGTTTTGGTTTGTTAACCGAGCTGGTGCAAGATCAGTAGCGTTTAGGCCATCCTTCAAATACTTGAAATAGCAGTCAAATCTTTCTTAACCAAATATGACCTTCCTTTCTTAAAATGTATGTATGTATGTATGTATGTATGTATGTATGTATGTATGTATGTATGGCCATCCAAAATCACCGGGAGAGATGACCTCTTAGCCTTTGTCAAGGCAGAATTCTAGGAGAAGGAAAACTCTGATATAACACCTGCAACCCTGATGGTATCCAATGATGTTAACTTGTTCTTCTTTTTGGTAAATATCATCTTGGTTAAGAGAGTGGGACTGGCTTTGTGCAGTGCCTTTGCTCACTATAAAAGCTTCACGGCACAGGCATTGCTTTATATCTGGAGATCTCTCTGCACTTGTCGTCACATGGTACCATGGGCCCAGCACTATGTGTCAATAATTGTCACAGGTGTAGTGTTTGTACCAGAGTTTTCAAGTCGCTGGCTGGATTAAAAAGTCACACTCGTTCAGCGCATCGGTAGGGGTTCCCCTACATGGATATAAAGTAGTGGCCGTACTCGAAAACGAGTTGGCAGCCACCACCATGTATGTATGTATGTATGTATGTATGTATGTATGTATGTATGTATGTATGTATGTATGTACGTATGTATGTATGTTCTTCTGGTTTTATAATTTCACAAAGTTTTACCAATAGAGAGAGAGTCGGTTTCTAACATAGACACAAGACTCTCTCATTGGAATTTACACAACATCAACTAGGTAGATATGTATGTATGCATGCATGTGTAGATATGGATGTTATTGTATGTGTGGATGTGTGGATGTGTATGTTTTGAGTTGTATCTGTGCATGTGTATATGCTTTGCATCTGTACATGTGTATATGCAGTTATTAGATGCAAAACTTTTGGAATGTTTTACATATTTTTACTGTTCTATTAATGGATTGTACTTGTAGTTTCCTAACTAGTTGTGTTCTTTCTGTTCCTGTGAAGCCTAGCTTCTCAAGATTTGTATTGAGGCAGTTACTAACATATCCCAGTGCCCCAATAATCACAGGCATATATCTGAAGGTGTAATCAGTGTGGAGTATCTGCAGATTTCTCATCAGTTCTGCATAAATATTCTCCTTTTCACTAATCTTTGATATTATATTGGCATCTGCTGGGCAGCTAATTTCCACTACTGTGCATGTTTTCTTCTCCCTGTCCCATATCATAATATCTGGTCTGTTATGCCTGAATTTTATTGGGGTTTTTACTGGAACATTCCACCAGTACTCTTTCATATTATGTACATGGATGTCTTCCACATTGTTGTAGCTTTTAATGTGTTTATTATCGGGGCTATCTTTTTTACGAACTGCATTGTACAGTGTTTTGGCCACTACATCATGCCTCATAGGTAGATAGTACCGCGATGATATCTTTGGACAGCTGCTGATGACATGGGTGATATCCTCGATGTTATGTATGTATTTATGTATATATGTATGTATGTTTTTATGTATGTATGTTTGTATGTATGTATGTTTGTATGTATGTATGTATGTATGTATGCATGTATGTATGTATGTATGTATGTATGTATGTATGTATGTATGTTCTTCTGGTTTTATAATTTCACAAAGTTTTGCCAATAGAGAGAGAGAGAGTCGGTTTCTAACATAGACACAAGACTCTCTCATTGGAATTTACACAACATCAACTAGGTAGATATATATGCATGTATGCATGCATGCATGTGTAGGTATGGATGTTATTGTATGTGTGGATGTGTATGCTTTGAGTTGTATGTGTGCGTGTGTATATGCTTTGTATCTGTACATGTGTATATGCAGTTATTAGATCCAAAATTTTTGGAATGTTTTACATATTTTTACTGTTCCATTAATGGATTGTACTTGTAATTTCCTAACTAGTTGTGTTCTTTCTGTTCCTGTGAAGCTCAGCTTCTGAAGATTTGTATTGAGGCAGTTACTAACATATCCCAGTGCCCCAATAATCACAGGCATAAATCTGAAGGTTGGAGTATCTGCAGATTTCTCATCAGTTCTGCATAAATATTTTCCTTTTCGCTAATCTTTGATATTATATTGGCATCTGCTGAGCAGCTAACTTCCACTACTGTGCATGCCTTCTTTTCCCTGTCCCATATCATAATATCTGGTCTGTTATGCCTGCACTTTATTGGTTTTTACTGGAACATTCCACCAGTACTCTTTCATATTATGTACATGGATGTCTTCCACATAGCTGTAGCTTTTAATGTGTATATTATCGGGGCTATCATTTCGGGGCTATCATGGCTCATAGGTAGATAGTACCGCGATGACATCTTTGGACAGCTGCTTATGACATGGGTGACATGATGTTAATTCTGCAGAGTCTGCACTTGTTATCACATCTAGGTGTTTTGCCTGCATCCCTATTTCTTTTGTGAATCAGGTATTTCGTGTTGATTTCCTGTTCTTGGATTGCAAAAGCATATCCTTCAAAGTGGGAGACAATATAACGGTTGTTGGTCCAAGATAGACTACTTTCTTTATCTATATTACTCTCACTCTGGAGCTTCCTGGCAACATATCCATGCATGATTTTTTGCTGATAAGCATGCAGTTTTTCATCCATGGATTCACTGCGATACTGCTGAGCGACTTCCCTGTGTGTGAGTTTTTGATTATCACACAGGGAATATCTTTCGAAGAGTTCCTTCCCAACTCTCATGATCTTATCTGTTTCATGCAGATAGACTTGCTCGAGAGATGGGCTCCTACGCTTCGAGGTTCGTAGATGTCGGAGGGATATGATGCGACATTCAAATGCTGTCTGGACTGATGTTAGGCCTCTGCTTCCCTGCTTACGTTTCAAGTAAAGGCGGTCTATGTCACTGTTGATGTGGAAGTTTCCGGTGTTGTTTAGTATTTTTCGAGTTCTAACATCAATTGCTCGGATTTCGTCTATCGTCCAATTGAGTATTCCAAACGTTGGTGTTAGGACAGATACAGCAGACACATTGTGAGCCACTGTGTTGTTATGCGCAGAGAGTTCCGATGACCATATCTTTCTTAATCAGGTGTAGTATTCCCTGGTTACGCGTTTCTTATTACAGATCCCATTATAGGATATGTTCTCATCTATCCCCAGGTATCTGTAGCAGTCCTCATCAGATATCGGTGAAAGAGTTAGACCATTGATGACAATGTTGCTAGATTGGGTTGTTGTTTTTCCCCGCTTTACAGTCATATATGAGCATTTATCTTGGCCAAACTCCATTCCTATATCCTTTGAGAACGTTGTAACCAGGTCAAGATTTTCTTCATCCCATCCATGTTCTTGGCATAGAGTTTCAGATCATCCACAAAGAAATTATGGGTTAGGTTCCTATTTCTGTCCTCCTGTGAGCCAATGACGTATCCTTTACATTTCTTTACAAGGGGTTTAAAGACAGGATAAATAATATCACAGAAAGACTGTCTCCCTGAAATATACCCCTGCGATATTTTATTTTATCAGTGAAAATAGTGTCCTCCTTCTCTGTCTTTAACTTTAGGATAGTAAGTAGCCCAAGAAGAAGACAGCCTCTCTATGGCCCTGATAATAATGTCTGAGACTTTAGCAAGTCGGGGGGCTTCTATCATCCATGAGTGGGGAACAGAATCGAAAGCTTTCCTGTAGTCCAGCCAGACTGTAGCCATATTCCTCCTAAGTTGTTGCACCTCCGACATCGCAGTTTTGTTGATTAGGAGTTGTTCAGCACATCCCCAAATCCCTTTCTTTCCAGCTGCTTGTTCATCTGTGATGATGTTATTATTTTCACAGTGATCTTGGGGGAATAGGTTCAGGCAGGCTGTATACATCGTATACATCAGTTTCTGGCATGCAATGGGTCGGTAGTTTTTTGCCAAGTGGGTGTCTTTTCTCTTGGGGACCAGTAATGTTTGTGCTAATGTCAACCATTCTGGTATAAGTGTATCTGCCCTAAGAACTTGTTAGTAGAGGTCGGTAAGATAGAATATCATTTTTTTGTACCAGTAGCCGACAAACAATTCCTGGTGTTGGCTTATCTTGGAGTTTTCCTATCACAGTCTCAAGGGTACCCTCACTTATTTCGTATGTTTTTGTTGTAGTGTAGGAGCAATAGTTCTTTCGGATTTCTTTTAGCCACACTGCATCTTGGTTTAAATTCTTCTTTTCACCCCATATTTTTCTCCAAAATGAATCAATGTCTCTCTGGGATGGGATCTCAGTGACACTTATTATTTTGCCCTTCATATCTCTATAGACTGATGTTTGGTTTCGTCGGAATCTTTTATTAAGCACTTTTATTTCATCTACCTTCTTCAGGTATCGGCGTTTTTCGCTGACAGCTCTCAATTCTTGTTTCAGGGTGATCAGTTTATATTGAAGAGTTCTGGTTCTACTGTTACCAAACATCATCTCTATTTTATTTTTCGATAGTGTTTTCCCCAGCATTCGAGGTAGACTTAGATGGTACACGTGGTGTCAAAATTCTTACAGGCATAGTTGTTACAGGCATAGTTGTTTCAAGGCACTGTTCGACCTGGCTACTAGCATGGCGACTTGTAGCACGTGTTGTTGATTCCATGTTTGTTGCTGGGGACTTACAATTAATAATATTTATCTTATTTTTACGTTTAACAAACGTCGCTTGTTGGCGTAATTGTTTCGCTGTGAAGTGATTTAGCTCTGGGTGTATTTCGTCCCAGTGCAGCTTCATTCTGTTCATATAGCCAATGGAGGGATTGTTTTTTGCCATTTTATAACAATTAAATAAATCATTATTAAGTTCGCAACTCCAAGAGAAATGCGATTTATAATTTCGGTTTCTTCTGTAACTACAACTGAATAAATTTTGTTTACCTTTCTCGTTTTTCTTCGGTATTCCACTAATGTTGTTGTTGTTGATGTTGTGTTCAGACATACTGTTTGTAGCAAATCCTTGTAAAATGAATTATATATTTAGTCGGATATCTCTACGAATTCGAATAAAAGGTGTCTTCAGTGGATATAGTTAGAAGAGTACCCAGTTATTCAACATGACTGGTAATTGTGGCATTACTGTCGGAGATAGTATTCATCTTAAATTTAATGGATAGTCTCCCACACCAAAATATGCGACTGATCGCGTTGACTGACTATGTATGTATGTATGTATGTATGTATGTATGTATGTATGTATGTATGTATGTATGTATGTATGCATGCATGTATGTATGTACGTATGAACGTATGTATGTATGTATGTATATATACATGTATGTATGTGTGTGCGGAAGAATGTATGTTAGTATGTATGCATGCCTATATGATTGTACATATTCATGTATGTATGTTCGCATGCATGTCTGTATGTATGTATATATGTATGCATACATCCATATATCCATGCTTATGTATTTTCTTGCATGTATGTATGAGTTTATGAATGGATAGATTGAAAAATGAATGGGTAGATAGATAGATAGATAGATAGATAGATAGATAGATAGATAGATAGATAGATAACTTTCTATTTATTTGCCACCAAGGCATCAAAGATAGGGACAAATACAAGGGGGGGGTTTACATACATTTCAAAGGACGTGTAAAAACATATAACAAATAAAATTCAACAATCGAAGTCCTCAATAGGGAGGGGGCGTTGACGTGGGTCGCACACACTCCCGAAAAAAATGTGCAACCCTCCTCCTCAGGAACACAAAAAGCGGGTGCTCCCTTCCTCTCTTCTTTCTTCTCCTCTCTCACTTACAGGCTGACATAGAGAGAAGGCCCATTCACTCGGGCCATTCTCGCCACTTTCACCCACCTTTCATAAAACTTGCTGGAGTAGAGCACCTCTCTCTCCATTCTGATCCTTCTTCTAAAATGGTACTTGAAAAAAAGGACCAGTTGTTGGCCGGAGAGAAAAGTATCTGACCTCAGCCCTTTCAACCTCGTCCACCATACAACCTCTTTCGCCATAGTTATCACACAGAGGAAAACCGCCTCTCCTTCGTTTTTGAAGGGGGAGGCGGTTTGATCGTGACAATGTACTCGGTGGTCAACCGGATTGGGCCCACCCGCGACAGTAGTCGTTCCACATAGCCCCACAGGTCAGCAACGCCCGGGCAGTGTACGAATGCGTGCGCGACGGTTTCCTCGTCACGCACGCATCTTGGACAGATCTTCTTAGAGGGGTCCCTAGCCGGGCGCCCGTGTCTGTAGAGCTTGTCTAGAGCTCCTCGGTAGCACTGCCAAGCCAGGGACTTTTGGAAATTGTTCATCGGTCCCGGGCCAAACGTCCTACCGAACAGACTGGCTAGCTCGTCTTCCTCCATGCCCAGAGCCTCTCCGAGAGCGTCGTTGCACTTGCTGCGCACCAACCCTCTATAGAATGTTGAGGTTGAGTCGCCACTGATTGCCGGATCCGCTTGCCAGAGGGCTGTGAGCGCCTGGGCACATTCAATGTGCCAGTCGCCCATTTATCTCGGTCTTTGCTTGACCCAGGATTGCAGTTCGGTGAGTGAGACGAGTCTCGGAAAGGCTCGCCTCACAAAAGGGGCCCACACCGGCTGACCGGTGAGGAATACCTGGAGGTGCCGTAGCCTTAATGTGTGTCTACGCATCGTCAGCCACGGTATTCCCAGCCCTCCGTTCGAAGGGTGTTGACAGCAGATGGATCTTCTCACCAAAGGGGCCTGCTTCTTCCAAAGGAATCGGAAGAGCGTGCGCTCGATTTTGGCGAGCGTTTTCGCTGGGCAAGGCACGACGGTCAAGCGGTAGTAGATGACGGACGCTATATCAGTGTCCGCCACCTCCGCTCGACCTTTCAAGGATAGTTTGCACTCGGCCCACTTCTGGGCGAGTGCAAACACCCTGCCCGTTACCTCGTCCCAGTTTTTCTCTATCTGGAGGTCCGGTCCGAACCAGACCCCGAGCAGCTTCACCGGTCCCTCCGTCCAGCGTCCGACGACGCCGTCGGAGGGCATCGATTTGCCGCTCCACGTTCCGAGTTGCAAACCGACGGACTTGTCCCGGTTCAACTTGGATCCTGTAAACCTTTCGTATTCCTCCAGTAAGGTGCCGATCTGCCCGATTTCCGAGGCGCACGACACCATTACTGTCACGTCATCGGCGTAGGCCGACACCGCTTTCCGCAATCCCAGTTCCTTCTCCTGGGGACCAGGCTGCACAATTTACATGGGGGTGTCGGCGGGGTTGTTTGGTGGGGTGGTGGTTTGGGATGTGGTGGGGACATCACTGTGTGGTGGGGTGGGGATGTTTGGTGGGGAAGGGGTGTCTGGGGTGGTGTTGGGGAAACATTTCAAGAGAACGCGGTTGCTAGGTCTAGTACAGGGGTTCCCCACGTCCTCGGGAAAGTTCTGTTTGAGCATTGCGTAGGTGTCCCTTGGGACCCTAATCATTTTTAAATATGGTTTAGTCGCCGCGTTGGTGAACATTTTCCCTTCAGTTTCCATCGAAGGGTCTTTGTCTATTGTTTGCACAAGTGTTATTTTGTTTGTGTTGATGTATGTATACTGTTTTTGTTGTGTTGTGTTTGTTTTTGTTTGTTGTTCTTGTGTGTGTTTGCGTTTTGTAGTATGTGTTATGTTTTCGGGAGGGGTGGGTATTTTTGTTTGTGATGTTTGTTCTGTTTGTGCTGGTGGCTGTGTGTTTGTTGTATTTTTGTTGATGTGGTGCCTTCTTTGCTTTCTTTTTACCGGTTGAAAAGGTTCTCCCTCGTCGTCACTGGGTGACGTTGATAAGGGGTCCTCATCCGTGTTGTTGGGGGAAGAAGCGTCTTTTTTTTTTGGGGGGGGCATTTAAAAAGGGACAGGAAGCCCTCAGGTGACCACTTCTTGAACAGTGGTAGCATGAAGGCCTCCTGCCCTCAACAGAAATGTTTATGAAGGCGACTCCATCCAGGGACACACGCTGCGGTATTCTTGCTATCCGTTCTGGTCTCATTTGGACCAGAACTTCAAGGCTATTGTCGCCGAATACGCCCCCGGTGGATTCGCCTATCGAAAGGATTGTGTCCTCATCTTCTAAGAATCCCGTTAGCACCCACCAAATGCTCACATTTGGCTTGATGTCCGAGATTCTTATCTTTTGAGTTCAAATCTCGCCGAAGTCAATGTTGCCTTTTATCTTTCTGAGGTCGGTAAAAAAAAATATCAGTCCAGTGCTGAGGTCGATTTTTCCGTTATATCACTTTCTCACCCCCACTCACCCCTCTCTCTCTCTTTCTAAAAAGAAGAAGAAGAAAAAGAAGAAATCAGCTGTGTTCAGACCTGAAGAGGGATGGGCTCTGCTAGGTTTATAAAACAAATCCACAAGAAACACCGTGTCATTCCAGTGTCCCTACGACTTCACTAGGCATTATGGTGCACACACACGCGCGCACACACACACACACACACACACACACACACACACACACACACACACACACACACACACACACACACACACACACACACACACACACACACACATCTTTCTCAAATATTTTGCCTGGAAGAACAATTTTCTTTATTTTTGCATTTATGGATGTCTACACAAGAAACCAAAACAGAAAAGTTTTTAAACGTTTCTGTTTTAAGCTAAGAAGAAAGCAATTATTTACGTTAAAGGTATTTCTTTAAAATATAATATTTGTGATAGTTATCAATACATCAATAGAGGCATGCACTATAACAATGTTGTTTTAAATGTTAAAGTTATATATAGGGGCGGTGGAAGAATTTCTGAATGGGGAAGGGGCAAATTTGGTCAATTTAGTTATAGTGATTAGTTTAGCTGTTATTATCAAATATCAACCAAGATATAAAAACTTCATGTGTGTTTTGGTAGTTTGGAGAGAAAAAATAATTATATAGCCCCTACCCTGTAAATGTAGATAAAAAGTTTTAGAATTATGTTGAATTAGAGTGACTACTCATAACATTTCGAATTCTTTTCTTACATAGCACCTAAACCTGGCATGTAAATGACAACTAAACCCAGTGAGATTTTTAAGACCAGAATGTTCAT
Organism: Eledone cirrhosa; assembly: GCA_964016885.1. Taxonomy (NCBI): domain Eukaryota; kingdom Metazoa; phylum Mollusca; class Cephalopoda; order Octopoda; family Eledonidae; genus Eledone; species Eledone cirrhosa. Next base: position 48,332 of record CAXHJY010001136.1, read on the forward strand.
CCAATTCGCCGCCAGTCGGTTTTGCCATTCGCTATTCTGGGGTCGGTAAAACACAGTAGCAGTTAAGTACTAGGGTTGATATAGTCATCTATAACATTCCTCAAAATTTTTAGGAAATTTGCCTATGTTGGAAATCAATGCATCACAGTTGAGAGGTATGTTTAATTATGTCTGTATGCCTTCTGTGTTCATATCTTCCGAGATCGAATTTACTTTTCATACTTCAAGGGTCGAAAAAGTAAAAAAAAAATTCAAGTAAACAAGTGTATAATGATCGGGACAATAACACCAACAACAACAATAATAATGATGATGGTGGTGGTGATGATGATGATGAGGAGGAGGAGGGGGGGGGGACAGAAGAAGAAGAAGAACAACAACAACAACAACAACAATTCTTTCTAACAAATGGACAAGGCCAGTAACTTTAGGGTAATGTAAACTCGATTAAATTGACCTCAGTACTTTACTGGTACTTATTTTATCAACCCCAGAAAGATGAAAGGCAAAGCTGACCTCGGTGGGATTTGAATTCAGAAAGTAAAGAGCCGTAACTAACTGCTACAAAGCATCTTGTCCGACTCTCTAATAACTTCGCCACTCCACTGGTCCCTAACTATAACCAATCCACTGCTCTAACAACAACTTTATACCGCCTATGTAACATATTCAAATTTCACTATAAACGTGCTTAATGTTTATTCCTTGATGTCCAATGTCCACCCTTCACTTTGCAGTGTCTATTGTATAATGTCTTCCTTCGCACCCTCACTATGGATCATCAACTTGGATTATGGACTGTGGAAAATATTTCAGCATTAGAAAAGCCCTGGCGAGGTCAGCATACTATAAGCTTGACAAAATCTAGCATTTCGATCTACCAAATTTCTCTAAGGTTAGACTATTCCAAGTACAATCAATCCTACTTTATGCTAGTGAAACTTTGACACTTACTATGAAACAACGAAAGCGCCCCGATGGTGCATATATATCTTTGCTTCATTGGAATCAAAACATAAACTGAAGGCAAACACTCTTAAAGAAATATACCATAGTCTCCCTTATATTTCTGATAGTGTGCAAACGAGTTGGGTAAGATTTGCAGGTCATTGTCATCGCGTCACAAAAAGAAGCTTTGTCTCCTTTCGTACTTTGGAAACCAGCATCTATCAAAAGCCAAATAGGTCGCAAGCTCTCCTATTCAGATGTCTAGTCAGAGACTCTGGTATTAATGTTAGGGATCTAAGCAATGCAGTGAGTGACAGACCTACATGGAGATCTGTCGTTGAGTCGATTTCAGCTGAGGCTGCAGGATGATGGATCATTATATGTTGTTGAATATCTGTTTACTATATGGGGTGATGAGTATTCTGTAGTTTCATTTGCATATTGTTCAGTCACACTGTATATTGTTCAATGTATATGTGTGTGTATACAGAGAGAGAAAGAATGATGGGATATTGAGAGAAAGGGGGAAATCGAACTGCACAAACGGTCACAAGAAAACAAAAACACAATGGTTACTGAATCTTGAAAAGAGTATATTTGATTATAGCTGAGGATGACATAAATGGAATATATTCATCTGTGTCTGATAAGCAAATCGATCCCAGAGTCGAAGCTGAATATAATTGATTAAGGCTCCTAACTGGTCATTTGTAAAACACGTGTTATACGTGATTAAAAATGGTTTCTTATATAGGCAAAATGCCAGCACTTTGGGGGGGAGGGAAAGTTGATTAAATCGACCCCATCGCGTGACTGGTACTTTATTTTATCGACCCCGTAAGGATGAACTCATAATGTAAAGGGAAGTAACTTTATGCCGCGAAGCATGGTGTCCGACGCTCTATTGATACTGCCAATCCACTGCCCTACACGTGAGTAATAATAAAATATGCTAAACTTAGATATTGAGCTCTCATCTATATATATAAAACTGAGGATGTCTGTGTGTGTGAGTTTGAATCCCTAAAACTCGAGAACCACCCAACCGACTGTTTTCAAACTTTATACATGTAATACTTATGTTTCAGGGAGTGTTCTGAGCAAAAAGAATTTCAAACTTTCAATGCCCTAGGGACCGCATTAGGTGATTTAGCGATCTCTCTCTATAATTCTTAGTCTTTCTCTTTTTAGATAGATACATACATATAACGTCGCGCCCTTATAATATCTGTCTGTATGTCTGGCTGTCTGCTGCCTCCGGTTATTCTGCCACCCTTGCTCAAGACAAATCTCACACTCATTCCCCAAACAGTAGGTAATTGCACACAACTTCTTCCTCACGTTTTAAGCCACAGTGTTGCTTACTTACGTACCACCAGACCCTTACTTCTTTGCCAGCCGTGGTTGTGGCAATACTAAGCTTAGCTAAGGCGGTTATATATTTCACACAACACTAAAAATTAAAGCCGGTAAAGAAAAACATCGCTATAATAGCTTCAGTTTTCACAGTGTTGCTTACTTACGTGCTTTTACGAGAACAAAAGTTACTCAGGAAGTGTTATGCACATAAAAAATTCAACTTTTTAATCCCCTTTTTGATCCCCTTTTTTCAGCTTTTTAGGGGTATTTTGAGGCGTTACGTCAGACCGATTTCCTTGAAATTGTAACTATGTATTAGTCAGTCTCTTCTTCATACTGTGAGCAAAAACAATTCAACTTTTTTATGGCCTAGGGCCTGCATTAGGGGAAAAACTTCATTTTTTCAGTTTTTTAGGGCTTTTTTAGGCGTTACGTCTAGCCGATTTTCCCGAAATTTCAAAGTATATTATGCACATAAAAAAATTCATTTTCTTGATACCCTAGGGCCCACATTAGGTGAAAACCTGCATATTTCCTGCTTCATCGAGGAAAATCTTAAAGATTATCCAGCCATCAGAGTATTCGGTTTATTTTCTTTACATATTGTCGAGGCATGCAGTTTTTCCACGATTAGGTCTGTTGGCGGCTCGCGTTCCAAAATACCTTATCCTGTGCAACGCCGAGTACCACTGCTAGTTCTTAATATAAACACTGTACATATTACGCCAATAACAAACAAATGTCAGTGTTAATACACAATTTTAACATTGAATATTCAATTTATTGGCTGACACAGAGCACGTGAGCAACTCGTATGGGGTGTTAACTACCAACTGAGAAGTTATTCTTCGTAAGGGAAGCAGGAGCTATCTTCATTTGATGACCAAGTTCAAATAACAAAAGTAACTTTTGCTTGGCTTGGCTTAGTAGCAAAAATAATGTTTGCTTTGCTTGATAATGAAATTATCCGTATGAATTCCTTCATACTTCTTATATTACATAGTGATGTAAAAATGTTTTTTTCTCGAGGAAGGCGAGCCACTGTACTTAACTTATTAGCAGGAGTTGATATTTCGACATGATTTTACGTGTCGAATTTCGTTTCAGTTTGTAAATTGGTTGCAGGTTATAAGTCCAGCCAGTTTGAATTTCGAAATTAGTTTCTACTGGAATAAGCTTGAAGGCTTAAAGTTCAATGTTTTTGCATGGAGGCATGTCAAGAAGCTTTCATTCATTTTCAGTCACGTATATGGTTGTAAATAACAGCCCTGGTACATACTTTTGAAACAATACTCCATTTTCTAGCTTTCTGTTTTTTTGTCTTTTAAAAGCCAAATATATTCTTCCAGTACCGGTCGCTCTCCGACAGGTTTGCGGTCGTTCCCTTGGCAGTGGAGACCTCTGGTGTCCTTGGCCCTAGGTCTACCTTCCTACTCACCACCATAGGCGCTGAGCTGGCCAGCCGCAGGTGTGAGCCTCGCGAGATGGAATGGCTTTTCCAACACGTCTCCCTTACGATAATCCGGGGAAGCGCCTTCTCCATTCTGTCCGCCGGGGCTGTGGGGAGGTCAGCACATGGGACCCCATTTGCTCAATATACAGAGAGATGGGGGATATGACGGTGGGAGTTCGGCTCTTCTGTGTTCGGACACATTGCACCTGTTATGTGGATCATGTGATACTTTCGGAAAGGTTTAAGCATCTTTATAGCAGCTGAGATCAGTTTGACAATCGCCACCGATGAATGCGAGAAAGTTATCTAGGAAAGTTAACCAGGGTTATTTTTAAATCTCCCCACCGTAGTTAACAAAGAACTTACTAGACCTTCTGAAAGTGATGATACATTGCACTTATTTCTGGACCTAAACAACTAGTGTGTCTACAACAGCCCCGTTGGGGAATTATTTCTTGTTGGAAATTTATTGTTACATTTATTGTTTTTGTTGATTTCGAACTCCTTTTTACTTGATGAAACCCCACTTTGTGTTGTAATTCGTCCTTGTATTATCCCCAACGTCTTGGGCCCTTATGACCAATAAACTTCTTACTATTATTATGGTATGACAGACTCGGTAGAGCGTCGGATAACATGCGTTGCAACATGTAGTTACGTCCCTTTATGTTCTGAATTCAAATCCCGTCGAGGTTAGCTTTTCCTTTCATCCTTATGGGGTCGATAAAATAAAGCACCAGTAACATACTAGGGTCGATTTAATCGATTTTGCCCTCCCCCAAAAATAGTTGGCCTTGTGCTTAAATAAAAATAAACCCATTATTATGGGAGATGGAACTTTACTCTAGTGGACAGGGTGACCGTGGCTTTTGTGAGATTTCTCCATGAGTGACCCTTGGAGTCTCCTCACCTTTGGGAAATTTGTTATGTTTGTTTTCTTAAATGAGTCCCCTTGGAAGATACCTCTTTTAATTTTTACTTCACCCAGAAAGACATTGCTTTAGTATAACTTAGTTTCTCACTCTGGCATACTATTCAGCGGAAAATTTGTGATGTTATAACAATACCAAATATCCGCAGACATTCACCAATTCAAGAATGGGACACTATATCATATGCCTTCTTAAAGTCAATCCAGGCCATAGATATGTTTGCATGATGTTTCTTACAATACCCCAGAACTATCTTATCAATAACCAGGTGATTCTTGATATCCTGGGACCTCTTCCTTTTTTGTTCCCTAGGTAGTATTCCTTCCTCTGACAAAATGTCTTCCCCACAAATATCTCAGTGAGAACCTTCCATATTATGGATGCTATAGACATGCTATAGGGCGGTAGTTTCCCACAGTATTAAAAGAGCGTGGCATAGCCAATGGCCAAAAGTTCTTTCAAAACACCCTTCTTAGAATTCTTGCTGTTCCCAGCAAGGCTGTTTTCTGCAACAATCCTGTCCTGGTGGTAACTCTTTCTACGACAACAATATCAGGCTTTCCTGGGCTACAAAAATAAGGGCCTCAGTTTCAACTTTTAAGTCACTTTTTCTAGTCCATTCCCAGTTCCCATCTTTGTCAACTGCCTCAGGCATTTCACATACGAATTGACCATACATTTCTTCCTTGCATCTATTCAATGTGTAATTCTGTCTGTCATGTTTAAATTCTCCCTTTTCCTTTGCTTCATCACTGTTTAGGACCTTTATCTTTCTTACTCCTAACATCAATCGCTCCTTTGAATTCTTTACATACCATGCCAGATTATTTTCCTCTGACTTCACATACATTTCACAGTTAATGAGACCTCTTCCTTCTCTTTGTCGTGATAGATACAACCTGTCCACGTAAAGTTTGGAGTGTAGAGCCCCTAGTAGTGTCATCATTTTCCTGGTCTTTCTATCAAGCTCCTTAAATTCATCACATCTCCACTCTATCATACCAGCGCTATACCTTAGCACTGCAACAGCCCATGTGTTGATATCCAGTATCATATTCCTACCACTTAACTTCGTCTTTAGCACCAACTTCAGTTCCGTTTATATTCCTTTGATAATAGTTCTTTCATTTCCTTCTCTTTCATTTGGTTTGTTTCCAGGATGCTTAAGTACTTATACCCGTTGTCATCAATTTCCTTCCTAATTTGTCCATCTGGTAATACAATTCCTTCCATCTTATTAATTCTATCTCACTTCAGTAGTAGCACCCCACACTTTTTTTATGCCAAATTCCATTCCTATGTTAGTACTGAATGTATGAACTGGCTGTACAAGGGAATCAATATGTTCACAAGGTTTCCCATAAAATTTTAGGTCATCCATGAACAGCAGGTGGTTCATCTTAAACTCGGGTCTTCTCCACTCGTAACCAGCCTTTGACCTTCTCAACACCAATGAAAGTGGAACCATACACAGTACTAACAGCAAAGGTGAAAGACTGTCCCCCTGAAATATTCCTCTCTTGATCTGCACAACCCCCAATGTCTGTTTACATGATGTCAACTCAGTCTTCCAACCGTCCATACTGCTCACCAGAAACTGTCTAATGTTAGCTACAATACCAAACATTTTCAAACATTCTACTATCCAACTATGTGGCACCATGTCATAAACCTTGCAGTAATCGATCCAAGACATGGCAAGATTTGTGTGACCCCTTTTACGGGTGCTTTCTAATTTGGTATCTGTCTACACTGGATAGTTACCATAACATTCGTTATTTCCAATTCTCCCTGTTGATTATTCTCAATGTCATTTTTTTATGTTAGCCAGCCACTCCACACTCTTATTGTCTGTTTCAAACCTAACTCTTTCGCAATGTAGATATTTGCAGTGCTGATGAGATTGTTGGTTTCTGTGATGGTTCTAGTTGGCATCTTGTCAAGGATGTTGTTTACTTTGTTAGTTATTACTTTTAGCTGACATCGGTTTGATTTAAAAAAATATTTTGGGGATTACTGTCTCCTGATTTAGAAGACTCCAATACATTAGCAAACATCCGTCTGTCTTTTTCTTGTATGACGTTTAGTTCCTCAATGTTAATGTCACCTCCTGCATCATCTCGTATATTCAGTTCCTCTTCTTCCTGTTGGATTCTATCATTTCCCATACTCTCATCTCTATTTGAATCTCCAACATCCTGAGCTTCTATATCCTCCACACCCTCCTGGCTTATCTTTTCCTTTATCATTTCAATCTCAATCTCAGCTAGCCATCAGTTTTTGCATATTGCCCTTGCCTGATCACAAATCCTCTGTTCAGTTAATTCAAAGAGCCCCATCTCTTGCCATACTCGTAAAATCCTTTGTCTATATCCTCTAATTGGCCCACCATTTTCATTTAGAGGCCTGCTTCTAAAATAACACTCCATAACAGGCTTGTTTACCTCCTTACTCCACTTCACTAGTAGCTCCTGCACCATTCACGTCTTCGTGTAAACAAATGTTTTAATTCATTTCATTCATTGAGGTTAGTGATTTTAAGGTTCCACTACGACCAGTGTTTTTTATTTATTTTTATTTATTTTTTATTTATTTTCTTTTTAGACACCATCTCTAGAGAGCGACGTAAATGACGTTAAAGGGCCTCCCAAACCTTAAAATTGAAGTGAGCTATCCTGCACTGGTAACCAATCCAACATTTTGTACTCTGCTGCTGGAAATTTTACAAATGTTTGGAGGGCCGTTGACTTTTCCTTTGAGTTCCTCCACCCTTTGACGGGTTTTGTTTTTCATCCCGAAGGGTGTCCAAACATCACCCTCCTCGCCAAGCAAGCTTGGTAGGTTGCCTGTTTAGTTGCTGACGACTCGACCGATTTAATCGATTCCCCCCCCCCCCCCCCAATTACTGGCCTTGTGCCTATATAAGAAACCATTATTATCATTACCGCCAAGGGCCCTGAATTGGCAGTATCGGTAGAGGGTCGGACATGCTTTCCAGCATAGTTATGTCCCTTTACGATCTCAGTTCAAATCCCGCCGAGGTTAACTTTGCCTTTCATCCTTACGGGGTCGATAAAATAACGTACCAGTAATGTACTGGGTAATTTCTGGCCTTGTGCCAAAAGTAGAAACAATTATTATTACCACCACCAACACCATCACCACCACCACATTTAAGAACCTCCTTTGTTTTAATTTTATTGCTATCTTTTTTTTAATTGTTGAAACTGTTTACACGCAAAACCCACACACCAACACATACACACATACATACACACACACTATGTTTTCGTCCTGTGCCGTCATAATGTTTTTCTTGATGTTGACCCTTGTGGTAAATAAAGAAATTATTATCATTATTATCATTATTATTATTATTATTATTGAAAGATGGGCGAATGGGTCTGCTCTGAGTATGCGCCTGTAGATTGGCGGTGAAAAACTCTGAGAGGGCACTTGCCCTAATGGTCAGAGTCACCGTGGCTTTTTGTGGGCTTTCTCCACGTGTGACCCTCTAAAGTCCTTTGTTTCATTTTTTTAATTACACCTTTTGTTTTTGTTTGATGTTTTTGTTTTTACACGCAGAAATGTTCATTTGCACCGTCGTGTGCTGCCCTTAATGTTATGCTTTGTGTCAACCCTTGTCGTTAATAAAAAAAAAACATCATTATTATTATTATCATTCAACACAGACAGACGGGACTTTTCAAAAATGACATTTGGTTGTTTGCTTACTGAATGTCACACATCGATTGACAGAATAATTATACACACACTAAGCACAAATATAGACACACACACATACACAGGCACACGCATACAAACATGCTAAAAGCGAAAAACAACAACGAATAGAAAAACATACGCATGAGTGCAGTGCAAGCACTCACTCACCTACGCTTTCTCTTCCTCTCCCCTTCTCCCCCCCCCCTCTCTCACACACACACACACGCATATATTCATTCAGTAAATAATTGTTTCTACTTTTGGCACAAGGCCAGCAAATACCCAGTGTATTACTGGTACTTTATTTTATCGACCCCGTAAGGATGAAAGGCAAAGTTAACCTCGACTGGTAGAGTAAATAATGGAGGTGAGACAATAAATGGATAAATCTGTTTTCAAAACTCTGTCTAAAATGTAGAGTAAAATTTTAAAATCTTTAATATACTTTCATAAAAATGTAGCTTTTATATGATGCAAATGTACACATTTGTGTAGATGATTTCTTTGTGGTGTATTGTTCGTATTGTTTCAGACCTGCCAACCTCTAAAAACCCAAGTGGAGAGTACCATGAAAAAAAGTGACCCAAAACGGGGAGAAATAAGGCAAAATGGGGAGATTTTACATAATAAAAGCTATACCTATTTTCACAAGAGAAGACATCTCTCACCCACCCCAAAGTGAGAAGGAGATCTCCCCGTCGGACGGGGAGAGTTTACAGGTTTGAATACAACAAAAATTAATGCCTTCCCAACAAAAAATTAAACCTACATTAAACACTTTAAAGGGAAAAACCATTCTACCCATCCCCCAATTAAAACCTTAGTTATATTAACATTACACCAACTAATCCACAAGAGAGTCTTCTCTCACCCACCCCAAAGTGGATGGGAGATCTCCCCGTCCGACGGGAAGAGTTGACAGGTCTAATGTTGTTTGTGACTCGCGCACAATATATCCTATAGCACCACGTCACCCTCTACTAATCACCCTTCCCTCACACACACCTTACACTGTTGTTACAGTTTCATGAGGCTTACCCCTCTCTGAAGCTGAGCGTTCACTTCTTGATAGAGACCTATGCTTCATATCTATCATATCTACCTTCAACGTTCCAAACGTATGCTGACATTGAACAGTTCACGCGTTGCACGAAACTATGCACATATTTCCATGGTATACCATCGTATTATACGGACTGCTTCACGAGTTACGGCGGAAACCATTTCTGACGCACCAACAACACCCACACTGAGCTCTTCGTCGGTCTCTGCGGTGTCTTAATGACATTGTCCTTAAATCCACATCAATGTGGCACAATATTGATGTAGTGCGTTAACCTCTACAAGACTAAGGCACTCCGCTAGTGTCGCAACCTCCTCTTTTACTGCCTTTTATCTCTCTGCCTCCACCACCGAATTAGCAGAGTCATTAAGACGGCTGATAGAATGGTTTACAGAATTCGTCCCACCTCATTGCACGCTCTGAGTTCAAATCCTGCCAGGGTCAACTTTGCCTTTCAATCTTTCGAGGTCGATAAAAAAAAAGTACCAGTACAGTACTGGGTCGATTCTTCCTCTATAGAAAAAATCGGCTGTGTTCTGATCTGGAGAGGGTTGGGCTCCGCCACGTTTAAATGTGCCCTGGACACACCGTATGACGGTGCTTCTACGACTCCACAAGAATTTATGGGATCTTTATCCTTTATCCTCCACCACTGCCACCAACTACCCGTGACCTCAACCATCTTCCTACTCAACGCTTTTATCCTCTACCGTCACCAACTTTATTGCCCGCACACCTCGCATCAACACCATCTACCTTACAAGATACCCAAACCTAACAACCTGACCTTTCCAACGACTCCACCTTTAACTGTCTCACTGAACTTATTTCTAAATATCTTGACACTCTTCTTACGCCGTTGGTCGCCGACCTCCCCTGCCATAATCCCAATACAAACCACACTTTCCAAACTTTCGATTCTTTCTCCCTCTTTTCTGACCCTTCATGTCTTCTCGTAACCTTGGACATCACTTCTCTTTATAGTGACATCCTCCACAATGACGGTCTCCACAGTGGAACACTTTCTGGACATACACCTCATACTCCAGCCTAACATCTCATCTCGGCTTTGCCGAGTTCCTTCACGTTCTAAACTGTTTTCCTTTTCCAAGGAGTTCTATTAACAGGTCACTGAGGTAGCCATGGGAGCCAGAAACTGCTCGTTGGCCAAATTGAGGGCCAAATGTCGAAAAGTGAACATTTCAGAATGAGGCTGGAATGTTGAAGAGTTATTAAAGGGGAGATAAGCATCAAGGAGGTATAAAGGATGCATGTTTGCATGTGTGTGTGTGTGTGTGTGTGTGTGTGTGTGTGTGTGTGTGTGTGTGTTTACAATGCTGAGTGTGTACAATGCTGAGTGTGTATGAAGTTGGTGGTGCGTGTCAGATTATGAATAGTTGGGGGTTATTGTTTATGTATTGTTTTCTATGGGCAGGCAAGTTGATCAGCGTAAGAAGTTGTCAGAAACTGACATGCTAGGTGCATGTGTAGGCGTAAATGTGTGTGTGTGTGTGTGTGTGTGTATACACATACACACACACACACACAGTAAGCTCAGTCAACATTATACACATACAAATGGAGGTGCTCCTCGTGTGGTGCAGAGAGAGAGAGAGAGAGAGAGAGAGAGAAACAGTGGCACATGCATGCAAGTTACTACATGCAAGTCCCATGTTTGGAGTATGATCCGGAGAAACAATAAGGTAGAAGACCATAAAAGATAGGAGAAGGCATCACGTACGGCACTACAACAGTAGTACCACCAATCGCCGATCTCCGAAGGTTGAAGGTCAATGCGGAAGTCAAGAGAAATGTAACCAGGATAAGAAGGGGAGTCAAAATAAATGCTAGGAAGCTTTTTAATCCGACGCCAAGACTGTCACAGCACTAAGCATCATACAAAACCAACCCAAACGCGGGCAGCATACGAACACTTACATACATACACACATAAGTGATTTATATAAACGTAATTAGTTTATGAATGCGTGGGATCCCTATAGTAATGTATATAGCAAACGCCCACAAGCTCAAGCATAATGTTCATATATACATGCATTACACGCATGTACATAATTTTTTATACAGCCCAACCTAATATACAGCCCAACCTAACAACAAAATACAACAAACCTAAACTAGCCAAAGCACACCACACCAAATATAATTACCCAGTTAGATTAAAAAAAGTCAAAATTAAATCCAACACACTATACTGGTATTAAGAGGACGAATGTCATTTGGCCTTAATTGCCCTCAATATCAGCTTTCTGTTGAATTGTGGTTACAAGGTAAATTAGTGCCATAAACTCTGTAGTGCACTAAATACTCAATTCTATCAATAGAACCCCCACCCCACCTCATATCAGAAACCTTTCTACGGTGATCTTTGTATACACAGTAGCAGAGACATGGTGCAACACACACACACACACACACACACACACACACACACACACACACACACACACACACACACACACACACACACACACACACACACACACACACACACACACACACACACATATATATGCGTGTATTTCTATGTGTAGAGTGAGCGAGAGAAAGATATATATATATGTAGAGAGAAATATCGATAGAGATAAATCGGTACGAGGGATAAATAGAGAGCAATATAAAACCTGAAAAGAACTAAATCGAAGGCGTCCCAGCCGTGAGATGGTAGGGTTTTTTTTAGGGGGGAGGGGCAAGAAGGCGTCCCAGCCGTGAAACAGTATTTTTTTTATTTTTGCTTTGTTTTTTACCAATATAATACCCAGTATTAGATATTATTGAAGGGAAATTTGACTGTTATTTCTAGCAGGTCCAATTATGGAGACTTTCTTGTTGCTTTGTGTGACATGTGTATGTGTGCATATGTGTGTGTCGTGTGTGTGTAATAGGTGCTGTGTTCTGTTTGTGGTGTTGTGTGATTTGTATGTATGTTGTTTATGTTTTCTTTTTATTTGTGTATGTTGGCTTTGTATTGTTGTTGTTCATTAGTCCTAGTTAACCCTAATCGATCAGATATATGATAAAAGGTAATTCGGCCATAAATCATCCTATTATTTTAAAGGTACCTTTATACAATGTATATTTCTATTATTTTAAAGACGGTAAGGACGGTGGATTGGCAGTATCGGTAGAGTCGGACACCATGCTTTGCAGCATAGAGTTACGGTCCTTTACGGTCTGAGTTCAAATCCCACCGAGGTTAACTTTGCCTTTCATCCTTACGGGGTAGATTAAATAAAGCACCAGTAACGTACTGGGTCGATTTAATCAACTTTCCCCTCCCCCCAAATTACTGGCCTTGTGCCTATACTAGAAATCATTATTTTAAAGACGGTAAAGTTTAATTCGAAAGACATTTAGCTGCTATCTCCAGCAAACTGAGAGACTATGCAAAGGTGTTATTATGTTTGTTTAGATCTCAAGTCAGCCTTAGTCAAAGTAGTTTCAATCACGATCAACCCGTCTTTTGCTTGTCTTGGACGACATTGTCCAATGTGTTTTTCCATTTTTAAGACGACATGATGTAATTTGACTACTGTTTCTAGATGATCAAGAAGTCATGTCAAGAAGTCCCATAGTGACAGATTTAACCCATCGTTTAGCTTAACACCACCACTTAGCCCATGAGTACTGTCATCGGAGTCCTCTCTTTTGCAAATATTCATTTCAAGTTTCCGGTCTGAAGACAACCTTTCCCTTTCTTTCCGTCAGATTTGGAGGCCCCGAAAAAGGCATTGGGTACTGCCTATCTTCCTCTAATCTAGCCATAGAAGATATCACCCATAAGAAAGACTAATCAGGGATAAATATATAAAATATTCTTGTTTTGGAATACATATATACGCTTTAACACAAGGAATATTAGAGGAATATTGTCATCAAAACGTCCTCTAAATACAAACATAACAAGTCTGATATATTCATTTGGGACAGACAAAAAATATATTTAGCGTGAACCCTGCAGATGTGAACAATAAATTCCAAAATCAGCTAAAAAGAGAATATTTACAGTAAATTGCTACAAAACTTACAGCATCTTTACCTGGTTTATAGATTCTAATTTATTGGTACACATAGCTATGTTTAAATGTCTTAGTAGCAATCTTGAATAGAAAGTGATCAACGAAAATACAATCTGTAAGCGGAACAGGAATACGCGCAAAACATTTCTAAAGTTCAGCATTGTACCATGGTTGTTATCAAAAGTCTACAAATGGAATTTTGTTTCGTTGTTAGAAACTAATTCCTACGTTATAGGAAGGAAAATATACGTACATGGCATACATACATACATGTATTTATACATACATATATGTATTTATACATACATATATACATACATACATATATACATATATATATATATATATATATATATATATATATATATATATATATATATATATATATATATATATATATATATACATACATACATACATACATACATATATATATACATATATATAATACATACAAACATACGTACCTACATACACATACATAAATACATACATATATATACATACATATATGTAATACATACAAACATACGTACATACATACATACATACATACATACATACATACATACATACATACATACATACACACATACATACATACAGAAATACATACATACATACATACACACATACATACATAAATACATACATAAATACATACATACATACATAAATACATACATACATATATATATATATACATACATATATGTAATACATACAAACATACGTACATACATACACATACATACATACATACATACATACATACATACATACATACATACATACATACACACGCATACATAAATACATATAAACTGCATTGATACATTTACGATATATTATTAGAGTTAGTAGAAAGCCATGCTGAATATATTCTACTATACACACGCAAACATATGCCTCACCCCCACCCCCCCACCCCACCCACCCCTCCACAAAAAAGTATATATATATATATATACTCACACATATAGGCTAAAAAAACACCCATTCCTTTGAGCAGAGAGCAGCGATCCTACCTCCTTCTTCTGCCCATCAAGCAGCTGCAACTTTAACTGCACGGCTGCAACCAAAGCAACAGTGGTAGTAACAGCAGCAGTAGCAGAATCAGCAGCACTATCAACAATAGCAGCGACCGCAGCAGTACCAGCAATAGAAAGCACAGAGTTGACCGAAGCTACATCATAACCAGCAAAGCAGCCTGTAAACCAGTCAGCCAGTCAACCAGCCGATTAGCCAGCCAACCAGTCAGCATGCAAGAGACGCCACGCGGGCGGAATTAATAGATATACCAGTCAAGTCTCCCTAAAATTACATTCTATTGTCGTTAACATTTTAGAACACATTAGACAATATAATTGTAGATATATAGAAAGTCAGTTGCTTTCATGTCTGCTAAATCATGGATAGCCTAGGGCTAAACAACAGTAATAACAACCAGCCAAACTGAGAGAGCCGCTGTGCGCTCGCTCAAATTGCTAGAAGTAACAGCCAAATCTCTTTAAAATAACAGCCCCAGAATCTTTAAGAAAAGGAAGGTCATATAAAATAACGTAGTGCTAAATACAATACATCTGAGAAAAAATAGGGCTGATCAGAGCAGACCTGGGATTAAAAACTACTACTACTACTACTACTACTACTACTACTACTACTACTACTACTACTATTTCTGATGATGATGATGACGATGATACTACTACTACTACTACTACTACTACTACTACTACTACTACTACTACTACTACTGCTGCTGTTGCTGCTGCTACTGCTACTGCTGTTGTTGCTGCTATTTCTACTGTTGCTGCTGATGATGACAATGATGATGGTGATGCTTTTGTTGCTTCTTGGATCCAATGAAGAAAATTCTACGTAGTCGTGTGTCCTGGCTGAAAGGCCTTTAATCATAGATCTGCTCGATTAACATCTACAACATGCTGCTGTGTTGTGTTGAAATAAGAATCATGCAAGTGCCACCGGAGATTGCAGCCTCTTCGCTAATAGTAGTTGTCATAGGGGAAGATACAAATATTCTGGAAGTCTATAAAATGAAATGGGAAAACTGGAAGCAGATGGGGATGGAAATCCTTGTCCAAACCAGCCAGCAATGCGTGGAAGTAATTCCAGACATGATAGATCTTCCAGGCGGCACCCATCTATCAGTGACGGTAGAGTGTAGAAGGGCACGATGTCATATCTGTGGCGCTGTGACCTACTTAAAAGTTTTCTACACAGAGCTGGTCGAGAGGAAGGAAGGCTTCCAATTCTGCCAATAACGCACCTCCAATAACGAAAGATCACACAACCATCATCGACCACAGAGACTGCAATAACAACAGCAGCAAAATCCCCCAAAACTACAGCAGCAATACTAACAACAACTTACACAACATCAACAACAGAATGTCTCAATCAAAACGTAACATCCGGGGACCTGCATCTTCCTAATTTAGTATTTCTGGACACGTTCTGTGGCGAGGAAAAAATGAATGGGGGTTGGCAAACTTTCTCCAAAATGGAGATGATACAAAAAGTGTATATAAGAAAAATAAAAGCCACAAGGTGGGTATAAATTTTCGACCCATAATTCTGCTAACCGAAGAGTTCAAGAATTTAGTCCAGATGTTAGCAAAACGTTTGGCTCTTGTCGTCTATGCTCTGATTGAGAAGGCGTAGACATACGCCATCACTATTAGGTCCATCCACGACAACCTCCAAGTCAAGCAGTAAATCACAGAGTGTGTAGGTGAGGACCTGACATGAGTGTGGCCATGATCAATTTAGATTAATCGAAAGCTTCCGATAGGGTCGACCATCAGCAATTGGCAGATGTCCTTAAGGCAGTCGGTTTCAGTCTTGTCTTTAAAGAATGGATAGCTGCAATGTACAGTGATATCTCTCGGTGGTCAGAGTAAATAGCCAGTAATCGGAACCATTCAGTATCATGCACATGGTCCGTCAAGGCTGTCCCTTCACGTCTTTCTTGTATGTACTGACTCTAGAACAATTACTACCAACTACATCACCCACGTCATCTATTACCACCTGACCTTGCCCCAATTCATGTCTGACTGTTTTTGTGGATGGGAATGACATATTCCACTAGTCAGGCAGCCCATGTAGTGTCACAATCCTCTACACATAGGATTTGGTAATTTGTGACTAATGATGCGCAGATATGCGTTGAGGCTGCAACATCTCCAACGTTTCATTGGTGGTGAACAAGTTTGGTCGTCGTTTGTCAGACACGTTTTTCTTCATCTCGTCTCTTTGACAGAGCTGCAGTCTTGAGTCAATCAAAGACCGAGAGAGGGCGTTGTGTAACTTGAATGTCGTTAAGCGGTCACAGCACACAGTCGGGCATTCCGGTCGAAGGAAACTTCACTTTGGCGTTCTACAGAAGATTAGAGGTGGGTAAAATCGACGACGTTCTCGGAGGGATTCTGGGCGTCGACAAAAGTCTTTTCCAGGTGACTTTTTATTCGGGGCCAATGGATAATTAGCCTGGCAGTATCAATGTTTCGGGCTAAACTCTACATGCATAGAAATGTCGTCAGCCAAGAAATGAAACTGTCCTTCACGAATTCGTCCAATATCCAGGCCTTGCTGACTTGTTGAGTTATGTCGAACAGCTGCTATCACGCGTAGGACGGATTTAGCTGGGAAGATTCCCACGCCGCCTTCTTTTGGTTTAGAAGGACAGGCATTTTTCATGTCTGGTAGCCATAGCGAAAGAAATTGTGTGTTAGACAAGATTAAAAGGACTAAAGACAGACACTTACCTCTTTCACCAAGCTTGACCTTTTCAAGTTCTACAATTGAAGGTGAGTGTGGAGCGGGAAGTACTACATCCTCCGTATATTTGTTAAAAAGTGGGTGAATTTAGTGAATAAGTCTACTGTAAGCATGCACATGAAGCACGGAGAGAATAAAAAGGGGGGGGGGGGTTCTTGCTTATGATGTCTTTGGTTCTCGAGATGATCTCAGATCTGGGTAGTTTCTTCATTACTCCTGCATGGTGCCCCATCCAATTCGTATTAGGACATTCTAGTGTTATCAATTATTTGTTATTTGTTACCTGATTTCTTTCTCTCTTTACACGTTTATATGTAAATCCCCACTCTGTCTCTATGATATCTGTATAGGAGAGTTGGCAATTTCTTTGGTTGTTTACAGATGTTGGTTTCCAAAGAATCAAAGGAGACATTTGAGGCACGATACTCGTAGGGAGAATGAAGGATGTTATCTTTAAACTATAGAGCCGGCCCCAAGTCACTCCAGTTCAGTTTGTTCCAGCGACAAGAACGATGTAGTTACCAACAGAAACTCACTCGACCAACGATCCAAGGCAGCCATATTCCCGTTCGATTTCAACATTAGGTTAGTTCAATGCATTTTTTCTTCAGACTACTACAGCATTCACGCATACATAAAACACAGTTACACTTTGACTCTTTGTTTTCCTGTGTTGTCAAAATAACTTCGACGTCAGTTATTTCTTAATAAAAATTATTAAAGTAGCTACATTTGTTATTGTTCATTGAATGTTGCTAATGGCAGCTTCACTTTCAAGTGCTGGCTGTGGCAAAAAAATACAGCAACATATCTCGACTCACTGAGACACACATAACTCATTTGCCATAAGTCCCAAACATTCTCACAGTGCTTGTATGAGAGAGAGAGAGAGAGAGAGAGAGAGAGAGAGAGAGAGAGAGAGAGAGAGAGAGAGAGAGAGAGAGAGAAACTCACTGAATCACCTATCAAGCCAATAATTCCTACTACAAATTCTGCCACACTAGAATAAACAGCTGACCAGCCAAGTATCACCTTTTACCCATGCTTTCGTTTAGTACCCAAACTAACCAAATCACTAATACGAACTACACTTGATTACATCAAACAATCTTTTCAACCGCATCTCCATATATACATACATATATGTACGTATACACATGTGCATATACATGTATACACAGGGGCGGTGGACCTGGGGCATGCCCATCCCCTCCAACAATTATATTTTTCTCCACAAACTACCAAAATACATCTATTTGGATATGCGCTACAATTTATGTTTATCGCATATCGAATCTTTCTGACAATTTTAGAGTGCAAAGAGCTAAACTAATCACTACAACTAAATTGACCAAATCCCTTACCACCCAATTCTTCCACCGCCCCTGATACATAGACACATATATACATATAACCTTGTGGAGAGAGAGCGAAAATGGAAGGAGTAGTGTATATGGTGTGTAGAGTGGCCGTAGGGGTGCAGCGATACGGAAAACTGTTAGAAATACCACAAGGTATCTCGTACAGTGCTACAATAATATAGCCGCCAACAGCCGAACTCCAAAGGATGAAGGCCAATGTGAAAGTCAAGAAAAATTTCACCAGTTTATAAATGTGGAAACGTAGCAACAGCATTGTGTGTGTGTGGGGGTGGGGGGTGCACGCATAGAATGCTAAATCTTGTGTATTGTGAGTGCAATGGTGGGAATATCCACGTGCTTGCTGAAGTATGTGAGTGTTATGCCTGTGCATATGGACCGGATCACATTGAAAAAAATGCGTTGCCTCTTGAATCTTAAGCTGGAAAATAGGTCTCTGTTGGTGGTGCAAGTTTATGCACCAAACAAAGAGTCTGAATACAGATCCTTCCTTGATGAAGTCACTGCAGCATTAAATGTAGTTAAAACTGAGTCATATATCCTGATGGGGGACTTCAATGTAGGTGTTGGCACTGACCACCTAATATGGAAAGGAGAGATTGGAAGGAACAGCGATCCCAATCTAAATACGAACGGAGAGGCTTTATTAAAATTCTGCTCTAGCAATGGACTCTCTATTATGAACACCTTCTTCCAACACAGAGACATCCACAAATATACATGGTATAAAGGGAATCAGGGACAGAGATCAATAATTGATTTTGTTATTATTTCTGATCTTTTCGGTCATGTGCTGGATGTTGAGACTACCTAAATCTAAGGAAGTCCACAACACTGGCAGGTCTAGGTCGACCTACAGGATAAAGTGGGAAGCATTGGCGGATAAGGAAGTCAGGCCAGGTATGCGGATACTATTGTATCCAAATTCAGAGAACTCCCTGAACAATCTGAGGACGTTCAAACGGAGTGGAGACCGTTTAACTCGTCAGTTTCTGTTTCAGCTGTTAAATACTGCGGTATGGTGTGGCACCAGATAGCAGGAGGACCCCTTGCTTTAATCAAGAGGTCAAATATGCCATCTGAGCAAAGAAGTAGACCCAGAAAGTCCTCTTGCTTGCATTTTTAGAACAAACAAGCGCGAAAAGTCGCAGCAGAGACAGGAAATGCGTCCAAAGTTAAGAATGGGAAGACTTTGGGGTTAAGCTGGAATGCGACTTCAAATCGGCAAATAAAGTGTTCTGACAGACAAATCGCTGACTTCGTAAGAAGTTTTCCTCTACACCTGCTATTAGGAACGCATTTGAAGTTCTCCTCTCTTCAGAGAGGTGTATCCTTGCGAGATGGAAGAATAATTTACCAATCTCCTAAACCAGGCCACAACAGCTTCTTCTGACGTACATGAGTTGCATCTGGGAACGGTGACTAATCTCTCGGGGGCTGAGTTCACAAGAACAATTACAGAACTCAAATGTGACAAGGCCGCTGGGGAGGATGAAATTCGACCTGAGTTGTTATATGCCTTAAACAGAGAAGGTATTCTCATGTGTGCCGGGTGACCTGGATCACTGGAAAGGCACCTAAGCAATGGCAATCGAGAATGATGATTTTCAAAAGGAAGACAAGAGAAATTGCTCTAATTACAGAGCGATCTCCTTTTTAAGCCTCCCCCATAAAGTCTATGCTAAGTGTCTGACAAAGAGATATAGGGAGTTTGTTGAGTCCAAGCTAATTGATGATCTGTGTGGTTTTTGCCCCGGACGCAGCACAACCGAACAAATATTCACACTGCGGCACGTCTTTGAGAAATCGTGGAGTACTGCCAAGAAGCGTAGACTTGCTTCGTAAACCTCGAAAAGGCATACGACCGCGTTTCAAAGTTCTCAATGTTTCGTAAATAAATCAACTCTCTCTCTCTCTCTCTCTCTCTCTCTCTCTCTCTCTCTCTCTCTCTCTCTCTCTCTCTCTCTCTCTCTCTCTCTCTCACTCTCTCTCTCTCTCTCTCTCTCTCTCTCTCTCTCTCTCTCTCTCTATCTAAACGTATGTTATTACTCTAAGGTTCTACCTTATTGAGTGCTTTGCTACTCATTCCTAATTGTAGGTCGTTTTTGCTTGGCCGCAGCCAAAGCTTCGATTTTACTAAGCTTCCACTTGTATTATTATCTCCTAGACCGAATAATTAATTAATTAATTTAATTAGACAATTCTGTTGATTGGTTAATTATTTATGTTTGTTTAATAACGTCTAGTCGAGAGCTTTTATTCGGAATGTTAGCAGAATTATTTTCCTTTGTTCACACTTTGATTTGCCCGCCAAAAACCGAGGGTTACCTCCCTTGTTGAAAATAACACGTGACAACGAAATACTGAATGCTGTCTATTGTAGCAGTCGTCCTGAGTTGCATTTCACACCGGCTTGAGGCATAGAACGAAATAGCTGACGATGACGTGAATCCCCTGTTCGATCATAGAATACCACAAGCTTACGTATTACGTAAGTTGATTGATGATTTCGATTTCATAGAAACATATCGGACGTATTGCAGAATATCGTTCGATTTGTCCAGGTCTGTTGTCTAACCTGATTAGTTTTTTTCGTTGTTTTGGTATTGTTTGGTTGGGTTTTGCTGCCGCAATTTTCAATTTGTCAAGCTATCTAAACGTATGTAAAAACATACGTTTAGATAGATTGACCCTTCCAAATTACAACAATATCTGTTTTCAGATAAAAAAAATCTTGCATAGCAATTACAAAAACGAAGTATGTATATATATATATATATATATATATAAGAGGGTGTTAAAGTTTGCTTGAAGCATTGTGAAATGTGTAAAAATACGTATTTAAGAAAGCCACAACAATGCAAAGGGAAATCTCGAGGTAGGAAGTGAAATATAGATAGGAAAAACAGGTGAAAGTGAAAGTTGAGAGAGACAAAGATGAAACAAAACAAAGGTAGAAGGTTACCGTAGTAGAGATTTTAATCCCAATATTTCGGGCTCACGCCCATCAACGGGGGAAAAGTTCCAAAAGGGGGAAAACAGGCCAAGCGGAGAAAGTGGTGATGTCGTTAAGACAGGAATGCCGTTATGGGGAGAAAAATATTTAAATTTAAACGAGGGAGAGAATGCGCGTGCGCGTGATAAGCTGTGCAAAAGCTACTGACCAAATGGGTTAAATCAAGAGGGTGCGTTAGCGTGTGAAAGCCTTAAGATATGTGTATGTAAATATATATGTGTGTGTGACTGTGTGTGTATAAGTGTAAGTGTGTATATGTGTGAGTGTGTGTGTGTGTGAAAGATAGTGGGCTGTAGAAGTTGGAAATCAAAGGGTGTGAAAGGTGGTAGGTTGTAAAATATGTGTGCGTGTATAAATATAGAAGTGTGTGTGTGTAAGCGTATGGGTATACATGTGTGTGTGTAACTGTGTATGTATATGTGTGAGTGCGTTTGTGTGTGAAAGATAGTGGGCTGTAGAAGCTGGAAATCAAAGGGTGTGAAAGGTGGTAGGTTGTAAAAACATGTGTGCGTGTAAAATATAGAAGTGTGTGTGCATGCGTATGGGTATGCATATACGTGCGTGTGTGTGAATATAGCAGGCCGTAGGCTGTGAATGGTCATTATGGTTAAATTAGCCATGTCAGCTCATTTCTCTCAGCCCGGTTGTTAAGTGGGGGTCTGAGGTTCTTAATAACAAGTGCTTCTTTTATCCTTAAGGATCCGATGCTGCGTTCAGTCGCTAGGACTGTGACCAAGGGTCTACCCTGTGGGTTTCCGCATTTGAGGATATGTTTACGGAAGGAAGATGCGTTGGTGTTGATATGTTCCTTGATACGAACATGTAGGGGTCGGATGGTGCTACCCTATGTAAAACTTGTTACATTATCGCATTGAATCTTATATACGACATAGGTGCGTAGGCAATCTGCCCCCGTATCGGGCAGTTGCTGAGGGAACAAGTCCTATCTGCCTCGTAGGGTTTGTTGGAGAGGCATCTTCGCAGCGAAGGTCCTGTGTGAGCCAAATGTATGTCAAGTCCCTCCGTACGTATGGCCCTGCGGATGGCGTTCGTGGTATATTCACTCAGGTGGGGGATTTTAAAGAAGCACCTGCTAATATTAAGTTTTCTAGTGGGTGTAGGTCTACTGGTCTGGGGTCTCTAATTCCGTTAATCAGTCGCTTGGGATAACCATTAGATCTGAGTAGATTACGGAATTGCGTGGTATGGGTGAGACCACCCATCGGGTCGCTGCATCTGTTAGTGATCCGTGTCAGTTCATTTAGGACATAGCCTCTCTTAGCGTTGTTGGGGAGGGCTGAGTTATAATGCACAAATAGGTCCTTGCACGCTGCTTTGCGGTAGAAAGTGGTGTTTATGTCTCCTTGTTCGAGATGTTGATACGGAAGTCGAGGGTTACCTCCCTTGTTGAAAATAACACGTGACAACGAAATACTGAATGCTGTCTATTGTAGCAGTCGTCCTGAGTTGCATTTCACACCGGCTTGAGGCATAGAACGAAATAGCTGACGATGACGTGAATCCCCTGTTCGATCATAGAATACCACAAGCTTACGTATTACGTAAGTTGGATTGATGATTCGATTTCATAGAAACATATCGGACGTATTGCAGAATATCGTTCGATTTGTCCAGGTCTGTTGTCTAACCTGATTAGTTTTTTTTCGTTGTTTTGGTATTGTTTGGTTGGGGTTTTGCCTGCCGCAATTTTCAATTTGTCAAGCTATCTAAACGTATGTAAAAACATACGTTTTTATATATATATATACATGTCA
>CAXHJY010001137.1:0-62500 GCA_964016885.1 Eledone cirrhosa
TGTGTGTTTGTTTGAATGTGCAAAATATACCAAGAATATACCAAGAGTTAAAAAGACAACTACTATTATATATGACAAAAAGCAACCAGTCCACACTGTAACACGGTTGTTTTGGTGCCATGATAAAAAGCACCCAATACACACTGTAAATTTGGTTGGTGTTAGGAAGAGCATCCAGGTGTAGAAACCAAACTAGAATCAGTTTTGTATGAGCAAGATACAGTCAACTGATTTGGCTTATATCACAATGGGACAATTTGTCTAACCCATGCCAGCATGGAGAAAATGAACTTTAAACGGTGATGATGATAATGATGATATATATAATAGAAAAAATGATGAAGTTTTTTTCTTATATACACTCTCCCATTCTTCAATAGCATGGGCATCATCTATATCCGCTGGGTCCCCCATGGACAGTCAGTTAACAAGGAGTACTATGTAGAGGGTTTGAAGCAGTTCAAAAAGAGATTTTGTCGCTAGAGACCAAAATTCTTCAAGTCTGGTCAGTGGTCCCTGCTCCAGGATAATGCCCCTGCCACAAATCCATTCTGGTGACCAATTACTTGGCCGATATGGGGATCAAGACTGTCCCTCATCCTCCCTACCATCTAGATGTAGCCCTATATGACTTATGGATGTTCCTGAAACTCAAAGAGTAGCTCAGGAGTATGTGCTTTGAGGATGTGGAAGAGATGAAGGAGGCTGTGACAAGCACCCTGGACACCTTCACATTGGTAGACTACAAGGGGGCCTTCCAGAAGTGGCTGGAGCTACAAGTACATTGAAGTTGGAGGATCCTACTTTGAAGGAGACTAGAATATTGTGTTGATTTGAGTTAAATAAATGTCTCTCTAAAAAAAGTCTCAAAACCTCTTGAGTGTACCTCGTAATTGTTACTACCACCAGTAATTCACTGAATTATCTACACTACACACACATATATATGTGTGTATATATATATACATGAACCACCAAATTTAAATATATATGTATATTTATATATACAAATTTAAAAAGGACAAAGACAATGTAAAAAAACAACGGAAAGACGGACAGTCTCATTTCCTCAGTCAGCCTTTGGAAATCACTACAGTTTTAGTGCATTAAGGTTGATACCAATCATTCCTGTGCACATTGGGACATAAGAAAACAGGTAGAGACAGTTATGCTTTTAGGTAAATTACACAAATATAGAATGCGCAAGGTCTTAGCCAAAGGAGAAAAATATAGAAATCTGTAATTCGGTTTCGGTACATTAATATCGATACCATTTATTCCAGTGGACATTGGGACATAACAAAACAGATAGAGACAAGATATGCTTTTAGGTAAATTACACAAATATAGAGTGTACAAGGGCTTAGCCGAGAGAGAGAGAGAGAGAGAGAGAGAGAGAGAGGGTGAAATAGATTCAATAAAATCCCAATGGAGATGGCCCTCTGTTGATATTTTACTGAATATGTAAACCTAAACATAGATTGAAAACTCCCCTGATCTGTTGTCTTCCTGGTTTCAGTTACAATCCATCACACAGGCTTCCACAAAGCTTCCATCTACCCATTTTCACTCACAAGGCTTAGGATAACCTGTGGCTATGGTAAATAACACTTACCCAAGATGTCACACTGTGGGATAGCACTTGATTGTGAATAGAACTGCTCAACTATCTGGCCATAGTGCATTGAGATACACACACTTACATATACATACATACGCACACATACATACACAAACACACACACAAACACTAACAAACATACATACACACATATACACTCACATATATATATATATATATACCCATGCTAGCGTGGAAAATGGACGTTAAACGAAGATGATGATGATGATGATGATATATATATACACACGCAATTACACACATTTACATATACATACACATACATACACACACTTACACACACGCTAACAAACACACCTACACACATCTCACACACACAAACATACACATATACATATACATACACACATACACATTTACACATACTTACACCCATACACAGATACACATACACATTTACAAACTCACACAAATTTTATTTAAAACTGATGTTAGACTGCGCTGCCATCATACTAACTATGTTCCCTTCACCTCCAATAGTTTCCCAATATTTCTATTAATATTCCGTGTATAAATAACACCATTGTTGTCATCATCTGTCGTCTGTTTGTCGATTGAAAGGAATGTCGTCTGCTTTCATTTCATGTTGTCAATGTAGTACTGGAATAGCGAGAGGAGATGTCAAAGGAAAGAACAAGGACTAAATAGGGACATAGAGACGCTGTATTGGGGAAAGACTTGGATAATAATAGACGTAAAAACTATGATGGTGGTGGTGGTCGTCGTGTTGATGGTGGTGGTGGTAGTGGTGGTTAGGTTTGTTGTAATGGTGGTAGTGGTGTTGGTGGTGGTGATGGTGGTGGTAGTGATGGTGGTGGTGATAGTGGTAGTAGTGGTAATGGTGGTGGTGGTGGTGGTAGTGGTGGTGTTGATGGTGGTGGTGGTGAGGTTTGTTGTAATGGTGGTAGTGGTGGTGATGGTGGTGATGATGGTGATGGTGGTGGTAGTGGTGGTGAGGATGTTGTAATGGGGGTAGTGGTGTTGGTGGTCGTAGTAATGGTGGTGGTGGTGGTGATGATGGTAGTGTTGGTAGTTGTGGTGGGGTTTGTTGTAATGGTGATGGTGGTAGTGATAGTGTTAGTGGTAATGGTTGTGGTGGAAGTGGTGGTGATGGAAGTGGTGATGGTGGTGTTGGTGATAGTAGTAGTAGTTGCACCGATGGAAAAACACATATATCTGGATCAATGATTCTCAACGTGGAGTGCACGCCCCACGGGGGGGGGGGGGTGAAATTTGAATATTTAAGGGAGCAATTTGAAAATGATGATAATGAGAACAAACTTCAGGTTTTACATTATTACTTTTACACTAAGGCAACATTGGTACATATTATGGAAACTCTTCTCTCAGCTCCTCCACACATGTTATTGAGCATCTGGCACCACCTATATGCCAATTTGTTTATACTTTTCAGTTGATCATCACCGTTTTTATATCAAAGACAGGGAGTGATAACAATTTTTGAGATGTTGAAGTGGGGCATGGTGCACAAAAGGTTGGGAACCACACATTTAGATATATGACAAGATTGATCATTTGAATTACTGATACAGTCAATTCAATGGTTTTTCAAGCAGTTTCCATCTACATAATTTCTCTTAGAAGATATAGCTCAACTTGATGACACTTGTTGGATAGCATGGAGGGGGATTGAACCTGGGACTTTATGAATGTAAAGAGAACTTCTTAACCACACAGCCATACCTAACTCTAAAGCTTTAGTGAAGTCAACTTCTTAACTACACATCCATATATATTTAAGTTGCATGTTTGGCTTTCTGTATGACACGCGTAATGTAATTTTCAATGTTTTGTTATTTTTTATTAATTTTACAGTGGGTGAATGGATATGGATGAAATTATTCTCTAAAAAAGAGTAGTAGTCTTGAAAAAGTTTTGGAAACTATAATATAGATCAGTCATGGACAAACTGGCCAGTTAGGCTTTCTGAATGACACCTAATTTCAAAATAGCCTTGAATTTTTTATAAGACCCTCTTTATGATAAGCTATATCCTATGCAGCCCACTGCTTGAAAAAAATTGCCAATGCCTGTTATAGAGATTATTGTTTCTACTTTTTGGTACAAGGCCAGCAATTACGCCAGTGCATTACTGGTACTTTATTTTATTGACCCTGTAAGGATGAAAGGCAAAGTTAACCGTGGCAAGATTTGAACTCAGAACATAAAGGGCCATAACTCTATACTGCAAAGCATGGTGTCTGATGTTCTGCCGATACTGCCATGTATCTCTATAACAGGTATGATAGAGAGGGAGGAAGCAAAACCAAATTCTAACCAAACACTTGGATACCATAGAAACCAGCACTAAGTACATTTGGTGTTTTTTAGTATATTTTATACATTGTATATACTGTATATATTATATATACTGTATGTATTGTGCATATACTATGTATACTATATATATTATATACACTGTATATATTGTATATACTTGCATATATTATATATACAGTATGTATTGTGCATATACTATGTATTCTATATATTATATATACTGTATATATTGTATATATACTGTGTATACTGTATATACAGTGTATGTTGTGTATATTGAATATATAGTGTGTATACTGTATATACTGTGTATATTGTGTATATTGTATATATATATTGTGAATATTGTATATATACTGTATATATTGTATATATACGTGAACGGCAAAGCATAAGCGACCTAAGGAAAAAATTAGAAATAAGAGGGATCAGATGTTGTTTACTCGAGAGAAGGCTACGTTGGTATGGTCACGTGATGCGCATGAAAGACGACAGCTGTATAACAAAGTGCAGGGCAATAAAGATAGACGGTAGCTACGGAGTAGGCAGACCCAGAAAAACCTGGGATGAGCTGATAAATTCCGACCTCACACACTTACACCTCTCCAAGACAATGTCACTGGACCGAGAACTTTGGCGGTACTCAGTAATAGAGAAGACCCGCCTTACCTAAATACAAAGTAAAACCTACTACAGTCAGTAGGCATCTCTAACAAAATACACCCCCGTCCCACCACCCCCACCCCATCCACACCGCCCCTTTCAATGTAAAGTTATGTTGGTGCCACAACATCCAGGCCGAAACAAATGAGATCGTGTAGGTGTCACGACAAAAAAACACACAGTCCACACTGTAATGTGGCCGTGTAGGCAACACGGTAAAAACCTCCCAGCCCCACACTGTAAATGTGGTTGGTGTTAGGAAGGGCATCCAGCTGTAGAAAACCCGCCAGACAGTCCACGCTGTAATGTGGCCGTGTAGGCAACACGGTAAAAACCTCCCAGCCCCACACTGTAAATGTGGTTGGTGTTAGGAAGGGCATCCAGCTGTAGAAAACCCGCCAGACAGTCCACGCTGTAATGTGGCCGTGTAGGCAACACGGTAAAAACCTCCCAGCCCCACACTGTAAATGTGGTTGGTGTTAGGAAGGGCATCCAGCTGTAGAAAACCCGCCAGACAGTCCACGCTGTAATGTGGCCGTGTAGGCAACACGGTAAAAACCTCCCAGCCCCACACTGTAAATGTGGTTGGTGTTAGGAAGGGCATCCAGCTGTAGAAAACCCGCCAGACAGTCCACGCTGTAATGTGGCCATGTAGGCAACACAGTAAAAACCTCCCAGCCCCACACTGTAAATGTGGTTGGTGTTAGGAAGGGCATCCAGCTGTAGAAAACCCGCCAGACAGTCCTATGCGAGCAAGACAACCACTCTTGCCTCAAGTGAGAAAACTCCCGTCCAAACCCATGCAAGCGTGGAACACAGACGTTAAACGATGATGATGATGATGATGATGATACCTATATTCTGTATATTTCAGTTTCATTACAATATGTAGAAAGATGTATATATATATATTGTATATATTGTATATATTGTATATATTGTATATTTATTGTGTATACTGTGTATACTGTCTATATTGTGTATATTATATGTGTATGTGGAAAGATGTATTAACTGAAGCTGGTTTATGGACTGAAATATGTCTGCTATTACAGCTACTGGATTCTACTTTTCCCTTCTCATCCAAACTATTTTAGTTGTCTCTTTCTAGCTCTCCTCCCGCTCTCTCTTTCTCTTTCTTTCTAGCTCTTTTTGTCTGCCTCTCTCTCTCTCTCTCTCTGTCTGTATGTCAGTCTTTTAAACTTTCTATCTTTCTCTCTAGCTTCCTCAGTCTGTATCTCTCTCAGTGTTTGTAAGTCTGCCCGTCTCACTCTCTCTGTCTGTTTCTCTCTCTCTGCCTGTCTGCCTCTCCCTCCCTAGGTTTTCCCCCTCTCTCTCTTTAGCTCTTTCTCTTCTTCTAGCTCTCCCTCTCTATCTCTGTCCCCCCTCTCTGTAGCTCTCTCTCACACATTCTGTCACACAATCTCTCTTTACCCTCTCTTTCTCTAGCTCTCTCTCTCTCTCTCTCTCTCTCTCTCTCTCGCACTCTGTCTCACATTCACTCTCTCACACACAGTCTCTCTCTCACTCTCAGATGCACACACTCTCTCTTTCTCTCTCTCACAGAATGAGAGAAACATACTTTTCAAAAGCATCTCCACCATCCTTTTTTCATTTTCTCCATTGAGATGAAGAACAATTCTTCCCCAGTTGTCCTGACAATGAAGACTTGCTCCAGTCTGTCAATTTTAATGTCCTGTACAGCATCAAACAGCAAGACATTGTTAACCTTTTAGCATTTACATCACTCTATATATATACTATTGTATTTTCATGGTAGGCACTTTATTTCACATAATTATTTCACATAATATTGAATCTATGAGATTTTGATATTATTTATTTTAAGAACAATACCTTAACATAAGTATGAATAGTCGGTTATGGCTGATTTGAACAAAAAGAGGTGAGAGAATTCTGGCCGGATACAGTCGGTTTAAATGCTAAAGGATTAAAAAGTACAAAACAGCCCTATGACCACATTACATTAATAATTAAAGTCTTTATTCCAATACTGCAAACTTTCACAACAACCTGTCCACTAGTAAAGACACTATAAACATTTGAATGAAAAAAACTGCTTTTAGAAATACTCTGTTGAATTAATACAGAAGGTAAAGAGTTAAGCCAAGTCTCTGTTATATTTGGGTGTTTTTCTATTTGTTTCTCTTATTCTGTAAAGTGGTTGGCAATAGGAAAGGCATCCAGTCATAGAAAACTTGTTAAATAAAGGGTCTGGAGGACAGTTCAGCTGTGTCAAAGACATGACAACTTCCCTAGGGCTGGAGAGCTACACAGTAAACACATCCCATACACACTGTAAAGTGATTGGTGATAGAAAGGGCATCCAGCCATAGAAAACCTGCCAAACAAAGGGTCTAGATGACTCTTCAGTTGTGTCAAAGACATGATAACTTCCCTAGTGTTAGGGAGTTGCACAGTAAACACACCCCATACACACTGTAAAGTGGTTGGTGATAGAAAGGGCATCCAGTCATAGAAAACCTGCCAAACAAAGGCTTAGGTGATCTCTTCAGTTGTGGTGGTTCTGGTGGTGGGTATTGCTGATGATGTTGATAGCGATGATGATGATGATGATGATGATGAGGACAATGATGATGATGATGATGATGTTGACGATGATGATGGTGATGGTGGTGATGATGATGATGATAATGATGGCAGCAATAGCGATGATAATGGTTCTTCTCTCTATCTTCCACTAGTTCCTCACCCTCATCACTATTTTTCTATTTTTCTTTCTCAACTTATGTTTCTTATTATTCTCACTCTATGCACTATCTCTTTCATTGACTGGATCTCTCTCTCTCTCACTCTCTCTCTCTCTACCGCCCCCCCTCTCTCTCTCTCTCTTTCACACTCTGTCTCTTCCTGTTTCTCTCCTGCCTCTCTCTTCGTCTCAACTTCACTCATTCTCTCTTTTTCGCTTTCTCAGTCTCTCTCTCACTCTATCTCAGTCTGTTTCTCTGTTTCATTTACTGGACCTCACTCTATATCTCTCTCTACCGCCCTCTCTCTCTCTCTCTTTCTCTCTATCTTTACCACCCTCTCTCTCTCTCTCTCTCTACCACCCTCTCTCTACCGCCCTCACTCTATATCTCCCTCTCTACCGCCCTCTCCCTCTCTCTCTCTATCTTTATCCCCCTCTCTCTACCGCTCTCTCCCTCTCTCTCTTTACCGCCCTCTCTCTCTCTCTCTATCTTTACCACCCTCTCTCTCTCTCTCTCTACCGCCCTCACTCTCTCTCTCTCTACCACCCTCACTCTATATCTCTCTCTCTACCGCCCTCTCCCTCTCTCTCTTTATCCTCTCTCTCTACCGCCCTCTCCCCCTCTCTCTACCGCCCTCTCCCCCTCTCTCTCTCTATCTTTACCCCCCTCTCTCTACCGCCCTCTCCATCTCTCTCTTTACCGCCCTCTCTCTCTATCTTTACCGCCCTCCCTCTGTCTCTCTCTCTCTCTCTCTCTCTACCGCACTCACTCTATCTCTCTCTCTCTCTCTACCGCACTCACTCTATCTCTCTCTCTCTTTACCCCCCCTCTCTCTACCGCCCTCACTCTATCTCTCTCTCTCTACCACCCTCTCTCTCTCTCTCTCTCTCTCTCTCTACCGCCCTTTCTATATATCTCTCTCTCTATCACCCTCTCTCTCTCTACCGCCTTCACTCTATATCTCTCTCTCTCAATCTTTACCGCCCTCTCTCTCTCTCTCTATCTTTACCACCCTCTCTCTTTCTACCGCCCTCTCTCTCTATCTCTCTATCTTTACCACCCTCTCTCTCTCTCTCTACCACTCCCACTCTCTCTCTCTCTCTCTCTCTCTCTACCGCCCTCTCTCTATCTCTATATTTACCACCCTCTCTCTCCCTCTCTACCGACCTCACTCTATCTCTCTCTCTCTCTACCCCCTCTCTCTCTCTTTCACGCTCTGTCTCTTCCTGTTTCTCTCCCCCCTCTCTCTTCATCTCAACTTCACTCATTCTCTCTTTTTCTCTTTCTCAGTCTCTCTCTCTCACTCTATCTCACTCTGTTTCTCTCTGTCTCAATTACACTTAGTCTCTCTCTCTTTCTCTCTCCCACTCAGTCTCTCTGTCTCTTTCTCACTCTTTCGGTCTTTCTCTCTCTCAGTCTGTCTCTCAACTTCTCTCTCTCCTCTCTCTCACTACCTCTATATTTCTCTCTCCATATACCATCTCTAATTCAGTATATTTTATCTCAGTTTCTCCCCCTCTTCCCAGTAATTCTTTCCAATTACTGCGTCACAGTTACATATTGTATAGCTCTTTTCTACTACATCTATCTTCTATCATTGTCTCTCTCTTTCTCTCTCTCTCTCTCTCTATGTATATATATATATATATATAGGAGGTGAGTTTTATTGTAGCACAATAAAGCAATGCAAATATCGGATAAGTAGCACTCTACAGTTTGTTGGACTGGAGTATAAATAATTGTTTCTACTTTTGGCACAAGGCCAGCAAATTCTCCAGTGCATTACTGGTACTTTATTTTATCGACCCCGTAAGGATGAAAGGCAAAGTTAACCTCGGCGGGATTTGAACTCAGAATGGCAAGGGCCGTAACTCTATGCGTCAAAGCATGGCGTCCGACCCTCTACCGATACTGCCAAATCAAAAGATGGTTAAAAGAGTTCCAAGTATTTTATTATGCGCATTTCGTTGATTTAAAACTTCACTGCTCACAAGTGTTTTTTAAGCTTCATATCATGTCTCCCTATTTTATCTGATGAGAACGCAGATATCATCCCATGATGATATTTGTTTTTGAAATGCGCATAATAAAATACTTGGAACTCTTTTAACCATCTTTTGATCTTATATATATATATATATATATACGATATTAATAAATGGAAACTATATTTATAAAACCATATTTATTTCATTATACATATTTCAGGGATACCAAATTAAATTATGGTATGCCTTCATCAGACAAAATATAATATATAACAGTTTTACAAATAAGCTTTGACGTACCCTATTAAAATGCAACCATTGTTTTTGGAAGTCATCCGGATAGTGATTTGTTTATATTACTTTAATAAGTCATAGTGTTAAGGACAATTAGAAATAGACGGAGAGAAAGAAAAAGACAGAGAGAAAGAAAATTTTGATTATGTGAATATCTTCATTTGTTAATATTTTGAATAATGTATACACACACACACACACACACACACACACACACACACACACACACACACACACACACACACACACACACACACACACACATATATATGTGTGTGTGTGTGTGTGTATACATTATTCAAAATATTAACAAATGAAGATATTCACATAATTAAAATATAGGCTTTATTATATATATTTCGAAGGTACTGTGTTGTTTTTTCAGTACGTCCTCGTCAGATAAAATATATGATTTGATATATGACATACCTCTACGGTCTTGATATTTCAATTCCTGTATTGGCAGTGATTTATTTCATCAAATCTTAACATTTATATACCACAAATAATAATATGATAAACTTAAAGAAGAAAAGGACGTGGAGCGGTTTATGGTAATTGATTGGTTGCCTCAATTGACCTAATATTTGAAAACAACGGTTTTTTCTATCTATCCCCCTATATTCCCTCTCTTTTGTCGTTATTTCTCCTTTCTTTTTCCTCGATTCATCCATCCATTTATTTATTTTTATTCATTTAAATATTTATGTATGTATTTTTCTTGCCTTCCTCCTCTTTACACCCTCTCTTATATCTCTAATTCGCTCCATGTCCTTTTCTTCTTTAAGTTTATCATATTATTATTTGTGGTATATAAATGTTGAGATTTTATGAAATAAATCATTGCCAATACAGGAATTGAAATAGAAATATCAAGACCGTAGAGGTATGTCATATATCAAATCATATATTTTATCTGACGAGGACGTACTGAAAAAAACAACACAGTACCTTCGAAATATATATAATAAAGCCTATATTTTGATTATGTGAATATCTTCATTTGTTAATATTTTGAATAATATTAAAAACTCCAGGATAACTCCTTTGTTGAGTGCTTTTAATCTATTGTAAAACTGTATTCATTGAGTAATCAATGAACCATATTAATCTTTGGTCATATATATATATATATATATATATAGGAACTAGTAAGACCCCGACAGCTGAGCTCAAGCCGTTTCGACGGCTAATTCTGGACTATTAGCCGTCGAAACGGCTTGAGCTCAGCTGTCGGGGTCTTACTAGTTCCTATTACCCACTCTACTACCTCAAGTATTGAATACTTTGGTGCGTTATGGTCCACCTGGTTCCTTACCACATTTCCTTCGTTATATATATATATATATATATATATATCAGGGTGTGCCCCAAAACTGTATACACACTTCAACAGCATTCTAATAAAAGTGTGTATATACATTTTTGGGGGACACTCTGTATATATATATATATATATATATATATATATATATATATATGGGCATAGGTTAAGAATAACGTCCTCGAAAATGAAAGTAAATTTTCTGACAAGTGGATGTGTTTTTTTAATTTTTTTACAGTGAAATTTACATGGTGTTAATTAGTATTGCGTGTGTGATTATTTTCTCTTATATATATATGTGTGGGTGTGTATATGTGTGTATATATATGTGTGTCTGTATGTATATATATATGTGTGTTTGTATATATATATGTGTTTGTGTCATCATCATCGTTTACATGTTTTTGTAATATCTTGCCAAAGTTGGCACCAACTATAAACAAATTAAGGCCGGGTCATAAGAAGGACAGAGAATGATAAGGGATTTGGGTAAAAACATCTAAACGATGATGATGACACAAACACATATATATATACAAACACACATATATATATACATACAGACACACATATATATACACACATATACACACCCACACACATATATATAAGAGAAAATAATCACACAATACTAATTAACACCATATCACTATAGAGACCTGTTGTAAATAAACAAAGAGTGTATCGTAAATTTCACTGTAAAAAAAAACAAACAAACACATTCACTTGTCAGAAAATTCACTTTCATTTTCGAGGACGTTATTCTTAACCTATGCCATATATATATGTTTATATATATATGTGTGTGTGTGTGTGTAACTAATTGAGTCTAGTGTGACCATTATTCAACTTAGTACTCCATGCTTTAAGGAAAATAGTGTAGATCTCTCTCTATCTATTTATCTATTTATCTATCTATCAGTCTCTCTCTCTCCCTCCCTCTCTATGCTTATATCTTTCTCCCTTTCAGTGTCAGCCCGTTCATTCGTCTATCTCTGTCATCATCTTTCAATGTTAATCCCGACTCTCTCTATCTCTGTACTTCTCAAACCCTCTACCTCTCTATCTATTTAGATTAGCTCTAATCTAGCTGTCGTCTGTTCTACAGTGTGGATGTCATTCACTTCGCACAGAAGTTTTGTTCAAATTTATTGAGGAAATTTTGTGAGTTCAAACTTAATTTTGATACAATTGTGTAGCTTGACCCTCCGTCTGAACTGTCAGGCGGTGGGTCAGCTCATCTTTACCCCTCCTAGAGGTGAAAAACCTGTTTTAAAAAATTTTGTGTAAAAAATTTCAATCGTCTAACAGAAATGTTAAACGCAGCGAACGAAAATAGTGGTGGGGGGACAGCGGTAAGAGTTGTAAGCTCGCACGCTTTAGTCCTCCCTTCCTTCCCAACTAACGTCATAGAGAAGGAAGGAAAAATTAAAATAAAAACGGACGAATCTGCGGAGAAAAAATTAAATGACGAAAACACAAATCTGGACTTGGATTCCAACAACGAAAAAAAAAAATTTGAAAAATTGCATGACAATACTAATAACACAAACAAAGACACAACAAACAAAAAAATAACAGTTGAAAATAACACCATATCAGAAAACAAAGCAGACGACAAGATTTCATTTGCACAGAAAACAAAGAAATCTTTGACTTATATAGCGGAAAACATTTCAGATGTGGTACGAAGGATCACGGACGCCAAACAATACATAAGTGAAGGAGAGAATGGCATTTTATCGGTAAAAATGCCTCAAGAATTCACGAAAGACATTGAAAGCCGAACGGTCAAGTTTCGGACCATCAACAACAGTACAAAAAAACCTGAACAACCTTCTCAAGCAGATATCAAAACAGTACTCACAGAAGTACTGAATGAAACAACTTTCATAAGAAAAGACAGACTGTATGGAAGCCTAGCAATTATCATGAAGAACGAATCGGCGGCAAAAAAATGTGCTTTGTCACCGATTCGTTCGAAAAATTTCACCTTTTATCCATCTTATATGGGGAAAAGAACTCAACGCATATGGCTGGATGCAATGATGCCAGATGTGGACTACTGCTGGCTCATAGCTGGCTTCATCGATCCAGTGAATGACAACGTGATTTCCATTGGGAAAACCACAGGCAATGCGTTCAGTGGAACAGGTATAGAGCTGGTAGTACAAATGAAGCCTGAACGCATCGCCCAAATACCCGACAGAATCCTATTAGAGGACCACGGGTATATAAACATTAGCGTGGAGGGGAGAAGGCTGTCCTGCCATATCTGTGCAGGAAGAGGGCACCTGAAGGCCGCTTGTCCCCAACTCAACAAAAAGAAAACCCTGCTACCAACACCAGCTCCACCACCACCACCACAACAGATAAACAAACAACAAAACTCAGTTCCACCCAACCCGTCCCTCAGTAAAACCACAACACCACCACAACACAAACAGTCACAACACATTACCCCAAAACAAAATACAGGCCCACCCAACCTCTCACTCAATAAAACAACACAACCACCGCAGACACAACACACAACACAGTCTAACATAGTGACATCCATCTCCCCCACAAAGAAAACCAACACGGAAACATTACCAGCAAACATACCTCTTCCCTCCAACACTGAAGATAACCCAACGAATTCGGAGGAAGAAACGGAGTCCTTCAGACAGATTAAAAGGAAAAAAAGAAAACATGTGCAAAACACACAAGGACAAACAACCCCCACCCAAATCTCAACACAATCCAACAAAACAGAAAACACCCCCCCAGCAACAAACAAAACCAAACCTGCCCCTCCCCTCTTCGAAACACTCACACCATCGGAAAAAAAGACATTACACTATACTTACATCAACAGAAACAATAATAAATTAAATGAACTCATATACAATAATCCTTCGGTACAAACCGAAGGTGTAAACTTTGTTTCGTCAGAAAACCACCCACATTTAAAACTAATAAAGATCCCAATGAACCTCTACCAAAAACTAAAAAAGGATTTTAAGGAGGACGTAGGACCACCCTCTGTCAAACCCATAAACCGCGTCCTACTAAAAAGCTTTCCCCCTCTCCTTCCCCTCCCCAACACAACTCCAAACACCCCAACCCCACCACACACTGACGACCCCACACCACCACAAGACACCCCTTCACCCAACACCCCCGACCCCATGGAAGTCGTGCAACCCGAACCCCGGGAAGCGGAAAGGTAGGTCTCTACACTCTCCTTTGGCTCTGCCGCCCACATGGATGTGTTAAGAGTAGGATGTTTGAATGCACGTGGCCTGGGCTCAACTTGGAAGCAAGCAAAGCTTCTAAATGACCTCAGGTCATGTAGTATAAATGTAATGGTTATCTGTGAGACTCGAATCAGCGTCGTGCGGCAGCTGGCCCCCACCTTCGATGACTTTGAGGTGCATGCATCTCTCTGTCAACCTGGAGGTGGGGGTGGGGTTGTCGTACTGCTGCAAAAACACCTGGGTCTTGCCGTACAGGTTGTGCACTCGGACCCGGAGGGTCGTTTGTTGGTGCTAGACGTTGGCAGTAGTGAAAGTGCGGCCTTGAGACTGGTCGCCGTCTACTCCCCTTTCGGAGCTGAACGGCCCGACTTCTTCCAGCGTTTGGAGACTTTTCTGGGAACGTCGCGTTCCCTGCTTCTAGCGGGGGATTGGAATGACATCCTGGATGCACGTTGGGACTATGCAGGAGCATGTCCTAATAGAGGGGGGTGTAACAGCCTCAAGGGGTTACTCGACCGTTTTAACTTGGTCGATAGATATCGACTAGATTTTCCAACTGTGCCTACCTGGACTTGGAGAAACCACAGTGGTCAATCTAGATCGTACTTAGATAGATTCTTAGTTAGAAGTAAGGATAGGGACATATTAAGCTGTCCAGAAATGCGCACGGTTGGCTACACGGATCACAAATTAGTGACCTGCGTGGTCAATCTCGAGAAAACACATAGACAGGGTCCCGGTTACTGGAAACTTAATTTGTATTTACCGGCAAAAGAGACTTACAGAAACCGGATTAGCAGATTAGTTAAGGAGAGGTTGACGGGTGCAATCGTCAACAACCGATGGTGGGCATCTCTCAAAAGAGAGATTAGAACAGAATCAATAAGTTATAGCAAGATGTTAGCTGCCGATAGGAATAGAAACGAGAAAGAATTAACAGGTAAATTAGAAGAGGCAATCAAGAGCGAAGATGTGGCCAGAGTGCTGGCATCGAGGACGGCCTTGAACCAGTTTTTCGATGCAAAGCACGAAGGCTGCGTCATTCGAAGTAAAATACGTGCTCTAGGTAATGAGGGGGCCAAAGCCGTTGGATGGGCCCGCGTGACAGAAGCTAAGAGTGGAAATCGATCCACCATCCGGTCGTTGCAAGACGGAGATGGACGAGTGATCCGGGAGCCTAAGCAGATGTGCGAGGCCTTTCAAAAGCACTTTGCCCGATTGTTCGGGGGAGGCGAGGGTCCGGGCCGGGGCGTGGATTTCGGTCCATACCTCGACGGCCTGCCGCGTCTCTCGAACGAAGAGGCAGAGTCCTGCGAGGGACCAATCTCGGCTGATGAGATCGGAGATGCGCTGAGCCAATGCAGCAGACGCAAATCTCCAGGTCTCGATGGTATACCTTACGAACTTTATTTAGCAATGCCGGTCTTCTTCTCCGAACTCCTCGGAGCGGTCTACTGCAATTGGCAGCAGAACGGGAGAATTCCTTGTTCTGTAGCCAAGGGCGTAGTCACGCTGGTGAGGAAGGACGAGAACAAGGGGGATAGTATAAATAATTTTCGGCCCATAACCCTGCTAAATACAGAGTTAAAGATTTTGGCCAAGGTGTTAGCAAAGAGGTTGGCGCTTGTCGTGGGTGGCCTGGTGGGAGATGCGCAGACATGTGCTATCCCATCCAGGTCCATTCACGATAACCTCCACCTCATGCGATACATCATAGAGAGGGTTGGCAACAAACCCGGCTTCGGTGGGGCCCTGATCAACTTGGATCAGTCTAAGGCCTTCGATAGGGTCGACCATGGTTACCTGGATGCGGTGCTAGCGGCGGCTGGGTTCGGTCCTGTTTTCAGAGGCTGGATCACTGCCCTACATAGCAACCACATCTGTTCTAGGATCAAGGTGAACGGCTACCTTTCGAAGCCGTTCGAAATCACACGATCCATTCGACAGGGGTGCCCTCTCTCCTCCCTTCTGTACGTATTGACTCTCGAGCCTTTACTGAGGAAGTTGGAGTTGTTGCAGGGTATCCCCCTGGAACCAGGATTGAGCAAAGCGGTGTCGGCCTACGCCGATGACGTAACAGTAATGGTATCAACCGACTCGGAGATCGAGGCGATCGGTACCTTACTGGAGGAGTACGAAAGGTTGTCAGGAGCGAAACTGAACCGGGAAAAATCCATCGGGCTGCAACTCGGAACGTGGAGAGGCAAACCGATGCCTCCTGACGGTGTCGTCGGACACTGGACGGAGGGCCCGGTAAAGTTGCTTGGGGTCTGGTTTGGACCGGACCTCCAGGTGGAAAAGAACTGGAACGAGGTTACGAACAAGGTGTTTGCACTAACCCAGAAATGGGCCAAGTGTAAGCTGTCCCTAAAAGGCCGGGCGGAGGTGGCGAACATTTACATAGCGTCCGTCACTTACTACCGCCTGACTGTCGTGCCTTGCCCTAAGGAAACACTCACCACCATGGAACGCATGCTCTTCCAATTTCTTTGGAAGAAGCGTCCTCCTATGGTGAGAAGATCCATCTGCTGCCAACAACCTTCGAAAGGAGGGCTGGGGATGCCGTGGTTGATGATGCGTAGGCACGCATTAAGGCTACGGCACCTACAGGTATTCCTCACTGGTCAACCGGTGTGGGCTCCATTCGTGAAACGAGCCTTTCCGAGACTCGTCTCACTCACCGAGCTACAGTCCTGGGTCAAGCAAAGATCCGGAAAACTGGTAGACTGGCACACTGAGTGTGCTCAGGCGCTCAGGGCTCTCTGGCAAGCGGGCCAGGCCATCGGTGGAGAATCCACCTCATCATTCTATAGAGGGCTGGTGGCTAGCAGGGGCGATGACACCCTTGGAGAGTCGCTGGACATGGAAGAAGACGAACTGGCCAGCCTGTTCGGTAGGACTTTCGGCCCAGGACCAATGGACAACTTCCAGAAGTCACTGGCCTGGCAGTGCTACCGGGGGGCTCTACCCGTTCGAGAGAGGCTCTACAGACACGGGCGCCCGGGCAGGGATCCCTCAAAAAAGATTTGCCCTAGATGCGTGCGTCACGAAGAAACCGTAGCGCACGCATTGGTGCAATGTCCGGGCGTGGCTGATCTGTGGGGCTACGCCGAACAACTGCTGTCGCGGGTGGCGCCGATTCGATTGACCGCCGAGTCCGTGATGACAATCAAACCGCCTCCCCTCTTCACAAAGGAAGCAAAGGCGGTTTTTCTGTGCGTAATAGCCATGTTGAAAGAGGTTGTTTGGTGGACACGATTGAAAGGTCTGAGGTCAGGCAACTTCCTCTCTGGCCATAGTCTGGTCTACTTCTTCCGATATCACTTCGGAAGAAGGATAAGAATGGAGAGAGAGGTGCTTGGCCACAGGCAGTTTTATGAAAGGTGGGTGATAGTGGCGAGACTGGCTCGTGTAAATGGGCCTTCTCTGTATACCATCCTGTAGGTAAAGAAGTAAAGGAGAGGGGAGCACCTTCTCCATGTGCTCCCCGGGCAAAGGATTGCACACTTTTTCGGGGGTGTGTGCAACCCCCATCACGTCCCCTCCCTTTTTTTCATGTTACACCCTTTTTACTCGATTATATGTAAACTCCCCCTTTGTATTTGTCCCTTCTTTTTATGCCTTTATGGTAAATAAAGAAATCTATCTATTTAGATTAGCTCTTTCTAGCTATAATCATCATCTGGGTGAAATTGGTCACCCGCAAGAGTAATCCTTGCCGGTAAGAATGACTATTTTAACGTGTCTCACTCGCTATCCACTGAGGTAATGCTTACACCATTCTGTACGCTGGAACCAGGTACAATAAGGTGACGTACATCCTGAGTTTCTGCAAGTCGGAGAGGCTGAGAAAACGAATGGGTGTACGGTATGACTAACCTTTCATCGACTGGTTCGTGCTGTTACCGTTAGTCACCACACACACACACTCACATACACACATACATACATACAGACATACATTGGTACATACATACATAACTAATGATAAACAAAGAATAGTAATGGGACCAAATACAGCCAGTCAATAAGAACGCGTCAAGCAATGAGTCTCATTCATATTGTTAAGTCCAAAATGGTAGAAAGAAAAACATAATTAGTAATTGTCACCCCTCTCTCTCTCCTTCTCTGGGTTACTCCAATCTTACTATCTATCTATCTCGTTGTCTCTCTTGGTTAGCTCTATATGTCAATCTCTTTCGAGTTACAATCGTCATCCCTCACGTCTGAGAACGTTCTCCCACATTGTCTGGTCATATACCATCAATGGTATAGGTTGCTGATATTTATGCTTATACACACCCTCATCTGCACGTGTGGGATGAATTAGTTATATAACCTGTCACTAAACTAGATTTAAAATAATAATTAAAGAAACAAAGTTTATTAAAAAGAAAGTATGTATGCAGAGGCATAACTAGGGAAAACAGCGCCAATGGCAAGCAGTAAAATTGCACCCTTGCCCAGCTCTATATCTTTACCTATGGGCCTAATAATTTATATAAATGGTTTAATGATCCATCCACCATAGTGTTATCATCCATGATAATCAGACAGGACATACATCTGAAGGAGTTTTTTTTTACTCTCCGACGAGGCTTATTTGACTTTAATAGAATGTGCTCATAGTCCAAGTGGTGCCCCCTTCATGTGACGCTCATGGCACGTGACATACTTGCCATACCCTAGTTACGCCTCTGTATGTATGTATATGACGACGTTGCCTCGAAGGACAGCGAGGGAAACGCATTGAAATGGCCATAACAAATCGTGGGTACACTCCTGCGGATGGCCAATCCACCCCGATAGCAGTGAATCGCTTATCTTCTGGGTTAGTCACATCTTCGTATTTGTCTGTCATCCTCTCTAGGTTAGTCGTAATTCTGCACTTGTATGACTCCAGCTATTACCGGCTTCCTCCATCCAGTTCAGTCCTATCTTTATAATCTGTCTGTATGTCTCTCACGTTCCCCCAAGTTCAGTCATATCTTTACCAGATAGAAAAATGCGTACAGCAAAAAAAAGTAATATTGTTGGAATATAAACCTTTAAAAATACAGGACAAGAAACTAAAATAAAACTTTAAAAGAATAGGACAAGAAACTAAGATACAACTTTAAAAGAATAGGACAAGAAACTAAGATAAAACTTTAAAGAATTGGACAAGAAATAAAAAAATGTTACAATAATATTAGTGGCAAGAGGTGATCCAATGTGTGAGCATGTAACTAATCTTATAGAAGTTGTTACCACCTGGCTTTTAGTGACATTTGACTGATTTGACTGATAATGATGTATTTTTAAAAAGTATGTGTACATTCTTGTTACTATTTTAAGGCAATGCAAGCAACAACTATTTAATAAAATTTAAATTTAAAAATGACCATTGTGCATTACTAGTATGATGACATTTTATTAAGTCACAAAATTAGTCAGTCAGCCATAGAACAAGGATCAGGTGGCAAAAACATTGGCAAAAATTTGTGTCAATTTAAGATTTCCAACATT
Organism: Eledone cirrhosa; assembly: GCA_964016885.1. Taxonomy (NCBI): domain Eukaryota; kingdom Metazoa; phylum Mollusca; class Cephalopoda; order Octopoda; family Eledonidae; genus Eledone; species Eledone cirrhosa. The sequence goes on from CAXHJY010001137.1 coordinate 19,695, forward strand.
TTTCAAATGAATCATATCTGGTTTGAAGTCAGATTTGTCAAATTTTGACCAATTTTCAATGTTGTGAAGATTGGGCAAGTTCAATTTTTGAATCATTTCTTTCATGCAGTAATTAAACTTTTCCAAACGTCGTCATTTCTGGATTACTTCCCCTAGCGTCACGCTTACTACTCACTCACTTGAACACAAGATTTATCAGCAAACTTTGATTATAAACTTTTTCCCGCTGGACCAAATTTCTAGATTTTTAAGCCAAAAGATGCGTAATGATCTACTGTTCATGCTCATATAAGTTTTATCTCAGTTAAATAAAGTAGAGCCGCGCTGTACTGTCGTAAACAGACGGTTGCCAACGAAAACACGACCACAACAATATTACTAAACGGACTAACGTCCGTTTAGGATAATCTCTGTCTCTCTGCATCTCTCCGTCTTGCTATTACCGTCATCCTTTCTCTAGTTCAGTCCTATCTTTACAATCTTTCTCTCTCCCCACTCTCTAAATCTGTCATATTTTTATAATCTGTCTGACTGTCTCTCTTACCCCTCTCTAGTTCAGTCATATCTTTATGATATCTCTCTCTCTCTCTCATCCTCACTATGTTAGTTATAATTCTGCACTTGTATGTCTCTAGTTATTACCGCCTTCTCTCTAGTTATAATCTGTCTTTTTCTCATCCTCTCTCGGTCCAGTCATATCTTTATAATCTCTCTCTCTCTCTCTAGTTTAGTCTTATTTTTGTAATCTTTCATCCTCTCTAGGTTAGTCTTAACTCTGCACCTGTATGTCTCTAGCTATTACTGTCATCCTCTTTGTAGTCGAGTCATATCATTATAATCTCTCTCTCATCCTCACTAGGTTAGTCCTAATTCTGCACCTGTATGTATAGCTATTACCGTCTTCGCCCTATCCAGTTCATTCCTATTTTTTACAATCTGTCTGTCTCTCTCACATCCTCTCTCAAGTTGAGTCCTATCTTTATAATGAATCTGTAGCTGTCATCTTCTTTAGGTTAGTTCTAATTCTGTATTTGTCTCTCTGTCTGGTTATAATTGTCACGCTGGGTCTATTTATTTGCCTCTCTGACAGTCAGTCTGTGTATTTACTTGTCTGTGATTCCACCTAACCAACCAGCCTCTCTCCTTCCCTGTTCGCTACTCTACATGTCTATTTGCGGTGCAGTCAGTTATAATCAGTGAACAAACTTACTATCTATCCAACTATGTCTGTCTTTCTCTAACTTTACGTATGAATCTACCAGTCTACACGTATCAACTATGTAATTTGTTTGTGAGTTGTTTTCCATCCGTCGTCAGTCTATCTTTCATTACTATAGTACCAACCAATACAGCGGGGGTTATGAATAATATAAGCATACGAAATCATATTCATTATGTATTGAGGTCTCGTGTCAAGTTAAAGCCCACGCCGGCATCTTCGACAGTGTGGGATGAAGATCGAACTGGTTTTAAGAATTCATCAGGACCCTCTCTTTCTTACATCTCTTTCTCTCACCTCTCTCTTTCACACATCTTTCTCTCATCTCTCTCTGTCTCTTACATCTCTTTCTCTCACCCCTCTCACTCTTACATCTATTTCTCTCGCCTCTCTCGTTCACACAACTTTCTCTCACCTCTCTCTGTCTCTTACATCTCTTCATCTCACCTCCCTCGTTCACACAACTTTCTCTCACCTCTCTCTCTTACATCTCTTTCTCTCACCCCTTTCCTTCACATCTTTCTCTCACCTCTCTCTCTCTTATATCTCTTTCTCTCACCTCTCTACCTCACACATCTTTCTCTCATCCCCCTCTCTCTCTTTCTCTTTCTCTCTCTATCTCTATCTCTTTCACTCTCCTTAGCTACCTGCCTGTCTTTATTTAGGTATAGGTTTAAATCTAAATCTTCTCAGTGATGTGTTTCCCTGTCTTGTAAGTTTAACAAGCTGTCTGTCTGTCTGTCTGTCTGTCCGTCTTCTATTATCGGTTTACATCTCATTCAGTGAGGTTGTTTGTCTGTTTGGTACATCTCATTCATTACTCTCTCTCTCTGCTTCCTTAATGTATCTATCTATCCCCATCTCTATATATCTAGACATCTCTCTCTCTCTCTCTCTCTCTCTCTCTCGTTGAATTACTCAATATTTCCTGGAGAAGCGATCATATATTTATTTATTTATTTATTTATTTATTTATATTTGTATCAGATAAAAAAGTTTAACATCAATTTGCATCATCGCACGGAATATTGTTCTTGCCTCGTGTGTGTAAGAGTGTGTATGTGTATATGTATGTATGCATGTGACTGTGTGTATATGTGCATGTGTGTCTGTGTATGTGTGAGCGTGTGTATTTGTGGGTGTGTATGTATTAGTGTATGTGTGTGTATGTCTGTATGTATGTGTGTCTGTATGTATGTGTGTGTGTGTCTTTTACGTTAGTGTTTTACTTGAGTCTAGCTAAATAAACAAACTGGGGTCATATTTATTTTCATTATATCTGTCATAACCGTAGTTAAAAGTTGTTCTAGTTATTGTTATCAGTACACACGATACTGTGTTGAACTAGATTAGACAGGTTAGTGCCTCCAGGTACCATATAATTACTGCAGTGAAAATATTAACCTAAAACCATGTTCACTGCTGGATAAAACCTGGAGGCCCAGCAGTAAAAATTGGTGAGGTCTTAAGTTGTATAAAGCTTTAAGACACCTTGTTAAAAATTGATGAGGTCCTAAACTATAAAACTTTAAGATCCCTTGTTAAAAATTGGTGAGGTCCTAGGTTGTATAAAACTGAGAGGACAATCGTTAAAAATTGGTGAATCCCTATAGCCTGGAGGCTCCTTGTTAAAGATTGGTGAAGCCCTAGGATGTATAAAACTTGGAGGACACAGAAGGTCTCACAAGAATGAAGGCATATGCCTTTTGATTATTTTGTGACCCATCTTTACATGAGCAAACCACTTCATTTCCCCTTGCTCCAGTCCAAGCAGCTGAAAATGTGTACCAGCAGTAGCTGGAGGTTAACTCTGTAATGGACAGGTGTCCTGGTCCAAGTGGAGAGACATGTACTCTTAATCACTTAGCGTAATGGAATCTGGACAAGCAGGGTTAAACCAATCTCTGAGATAGGTGTCATGACCCAGTGATTGATGTGATTGATATTCTCTGAGTCTGAGAAGCATTTGTAATATAATGGCTATTTTTAACATTTTATTAATGTTTTTAACTATCATTTACCTTGTAAGGTGCATGTAGTATTTGACACAAAATGTAAACTTACTGCACAAAATTAGATTTAGAACTGCACAAGCATGGGTCAACTACAAAAGCAGGGATAAACTACACAAGCAAGGATAAACTACACAAGCTTGGATCAATTGCAGAAGCAATGAGTCAACTACACAAGCAGAGGTCAACTACATAAGAATGGATAAACTACACAGACATTGGTCAACTACAAAAGCATGGATCAACTACACAAGCAGGGTTCAACTACACAAGCAGGGCTCAACTACACAAGCAGGGCTCAACCACACAATCAGGTATCAACTACACAAGCTGGGTTCAACTACAAGTTAAAATAATCACTGGTTAATATATCCAGGAGCTGAAAATGTTTGTAGGATGTTGGTGTCTAGCCCTAGGTTAATTCTGCTCAAACAGGCCTATGATCACAGAAAGTTGTTCCAGATATAATTAATACAGTTTCTATTTCAGACATACTTACACCCACCTACCCACCCACCTTAGACGCTAATGTCTGTTATATTTTTATCAAAACAACAATTAAAACTTTATTTTTATCCCTAGAGGGAGACATAAATTAATTTAAACAACAGCTCTGAATGGGATTAACAGATGTTATTGCTAGGAATATATGTATGATGTGCATGTGTGTGTTGTTCTCCATCAGTTTCCACAAAAAGTGCTCCAGTTGTTTGAACAACAGAACAGCAAGCATGTGAAATAGATTTCCATGTGGGTGGCTGAGCATTCTACAGACACGTGTATCCTTAATGTAGTTCTCAAAGAGATTCAGCATGACAAAGTGTGTGAAAAGGCTGGCTCATTGAATTACAAGTAGAACTAATTTTTGCCTGCTGAATAGCTGGAGCAATGTGAAATAAAGTGACTTTCTGAAGGAAACAACATGCCACCTGCTCAGGGACTCAAACTTTCGACCTTATGATCATGAGCAGAATATGCTAACCACTAAGCCACACACCTTCAACAGCAGCAGTAGCAGTAACCACAACAACAGCAGCAACAACAAGTGTTTTTTTGTTTAATGAAATAATGAATATATAATTTTACAAGTGCCATATAAATACCATATAATAAATATTATTTATAAGTATGTATACGTACATACATATATGTATACAGACGTACAGTAGTATGTATATATATATATATATATATATATATATATATATATATATATATATATATATATATATATATATATATACATACATGCACACATATATATATGTACGTATGGATTCACCGAACATTTATTATAATGCTCGGTGTGTTTGTAAACAAACATCCCGAATTAAGCCGTACAGTGTCTAGCAACCATCGTTGCTCATTTGTTCAACACTGACAAAGGAACGCTGTACTAGTTTCAAGCTTATTAGCTATCGTCAGCAACGTATACCTTCGTGCCAGATGGTTGAACGTCTGAAAGTATATACTTTCCTTATGCATATTAACGGTTGAGCAGCCTAATTTGCATATCGAGTGATATGCAAATTAGGCTGAATAGGCTAATAAGCTTGAAACTAGTACAGCGTTCCTTTGTCAGTGTTGAACAAATGAGCAACGATGGTTGCTAGACACTGTACGGCTTAATTCGGGATTTTTGTTTACAAACACACCGAGCATTATAATAAATGTTCGGTGAATCCATACGTACATATATATATATGTGTGCATGTATGTATATACATAATACTATACGTCTGTATATATATATGTATGTACGTATACATACTTATATTTAAGTAACAGCCGTACTAAGAGTGAGAAATGAAATTTCGTTTCATTTTTTCCGTTTAAATATTATTTACATCTAATGAATATGATTTACATATAAAAACTATATAACAAATAGTATTTACATATAAACATTATATAATGGTTTCTGATTTAGGCACAAGGTCAACAATATTTGGGGAGGGTAAAGTTGATTAAATCAACCCCAGTGCATTACTGGTACTGTATTTTATCAACCTCATAGGGATGAAAAGCAAAGCTAATCTCGGCAGGATTTGAACACAGAATGTAAACTCTATATAATGAAAATGATTTACATATAATCACAATCTATGTATTAGTCACGAATGACTGATTTTGCACCTAGAAAGTTCCTCTCTGCAGCACAAGCCTAGATAAGATGTGTTTGTGGCAGACCAGTTGGCCATGCAGGCCAGTCTCCCCTCTCCACACCACCTATGTTGTTCAAGGGAAAGGAGGCAATGGCCAATACAGTGATGTCGCAACTCATTTCTACAGCTGAGTGGACTGGAGCAATGTAAAATAAAGTGTTTTGCTCAAGAACACAACGCACCAGGATTCGATCTCACAACCTTACGATTGTGAGCTGAACGCTCTAACCACTAAGCCACGCGCCTTCACATCACAATCTATATAAATATTATTTACCACTCTCACTCCCTCTATCATATACCCCCCCCCCCCACCCCGCGCTCACTAGAAGAAATCAGCTGTTCATACCTATATGTAATGACAGCGACCCTACAACTCCAAGTGTCCATCCTTTTTTAAGATGGTATGGTGTAATTTGAGGGAGATTTTGCTGTTTTTTCTAGTAAATTAAGGAGTGATCACATAGAGGGTCCCACATTGATTAGTAATAAAAAGTAAATTGTGGTGATTGATCACAGTGTAATATTAAGGTGAGGTCAACTTTGCCTTTCATCCTTTTGAGGTCGGTAAAAAAGTCTAATAGTGGAATCGATTCTTCCTCTATATCTCTTTTTCACTTCCATTTTCTCACTCTCTATTCTTCTCTGGAAGAAATCTGCTGTATACAGACCTGAAGAGGAGATGGGCTTCGCCAGGTTTAAAAATGCCCTAGAAACGCCATATGTAAATATGGCACCTCTATGATTCCCTCATGAGTTATGAGACTATGCATGCATGCATTCTGAGTTGAAATCTTGCTGAGGTCAGCGTTACCTTTTATCTTCATAAGCTTTGATAAATAATGTCTTAATTCATATTCACTACTTTTATTTTTCGTATAAGACAGCAATCAGGGGACATCCCCAGTTGCTTCAACCAGCTCATGCTAGTGGGATTAGGATGTGTGAAGTCCACACTCTCAGATGATGGTGATGGTGGTGATGATGGTAATGGTGATGAGGATAAAGATGATGATGATGGTAGAGGTGATGATGATGATGGTGGTGGTGACAATGATGATGATAAGGAGGAGGAGGGGTGATAATGGTGATATTGATGATGATGATGATGATGATGATGTGAATAATACAAAGTTTTGGTGGTCAAGAAAGAGAACTCTCTCCCAAAGATTCTGTGTGTGGCTATATAGATATGTTTCTTTATTAGCCACAGGGGCACAAAAGAGGGGGACAAATACAAAGGGGGAAGTTTACATATAATAAAAACGTGTAAAATTCTATCACAAATGCAATTTAAAAATTAATCGATTTTCCCCAATAGGGGGAGACATTACATATGGGTAACACATACCCCCGAAAAAATGTGCAACACTCATCTCCAGGAGTACAAAGAGTTTGTACCTCCTTTCCTCTCTTCCTCTTTTTCCTCAACCTACAGGCTGATATAGAGTGAAGGCCCATTCACTCGGCTATATAGATAGATTTCTTTATTAGCCACAAGGGCGCAACAAGAAAGGAGACAATACAAAGACATGCCGGGGATTTTACATACAGTCGTGTAAAAAATATAAAAACAAACAATTTCAACAATCGAAATCCCCAATAGGGGGGAGGCGCCACAAATGGGTTGTTTAATACCCCGTCGATAGAACAACCCTCAACTCGAGGAGCGTGTTGTGCAAGTGCTCCTTTCTTCCTTTTGCTCTCTTCCTCAACCTACAGGCTTATAAACAGAGAAGGCCCAATCACTCGGGCCATTTTCGCTTCATTCACCCACCTTTCAGTAAATTTACTGGGGTGCAGTGCCTCTCTCTCCACCCTGATTCTCCTTCTAAAGTGATACTTAAAGAAGGGAATCAATTGTTGTCCGGAGAGAAAGGCATCTGTCCTCAGTCCTCTCAACCTCGTCCACCATATAACTTCTTTCACCATAGCCACCGTACAGAGGAAAACCGCCTCTCTTTCGTTTTTGAAAGAGTCTGGCAGTTTGATCCTTACTATGGACTCGGCAGTCAACTGTATTTGTCCCATACGCGACAGCAGTTGTTCTGCATAGTTCCACAGGTCGCTTACGCCCGGGCAGTGTACAATTGCGTGCAGAACTGTTTCAATGTCCTGCGCACATCTTGGACACGTCCTCTTGGAAGGATCCCTGCCAGGGCGTCCGTGCCTGTAGATCTTGTCACGAACCGGTAGAGCTCCTCGGTAGCACTGCCAGGCCAGGGACCTCTGGAAGTTGTCCATAGGTCCCGGGCGGAAAGTCCTACCAAACAGACTGGTGAGCTCATCGTCTTCGACGCCCAGAGTCTCTCCGAGCACGTCGTCGCCCTTGTAACGTACACGGCTATATAGATAGATAGTTAGATAGAAAGAAAGGGCAAGGTATATATATATATATATATATATATATATATATATATATATATATATACAGAGAGAGATGATTCTGAACAGAGAATATTAATAGAATCTCTATTGTCTGCCATTATTTTATGCCAGTTTTATGAGGTTCTCTAAGTTTTATGAGTGTTGTTTTTATGATGTTTTTAAGTGTGAATTCCTTGATTATTGGTGATAACGAAGATCTCATTTGTTTCTTTGTTTGGTGTGTGTAATTGTGGTGGTGTGTGAAGGGTAAGATCTCTTCCCACACCACAACAACTACCCACTTTCCCCACCACCACAATTTTGAAGAAAGCACATGGCTTAGTGGTTAGAGTGGTGGATTCAAAATCATAAGGTCATAGATTCACTTTCTGGTCCAGGTAGTGCGTTGAGATTTTCTTGAGCAAAATACTTCCTTTCATGATATGAGGGTCCCTATAATTAAAACATCCAAGACACTTCCTATGAGATACAATCTTGTATGAGGCCAACTAAACCTACATAGATGTGAGTTGTAACAAGTAGAACATGATATGACTGGTGTCCCTATCTTTAAAACACTTGAGAACCCTCATATGTATGAGGCAAACTAAACCTACATAGGTGTAAGCTGTAACAACAAGTAAATTATTATAGGACTGGGGTCCCTATCATTAAAACACCAGAGATACAAACTCATATGAGGCCAGTTAAACTTATATAAGTGTGAGCTATAACAACAACACAATAAGATTGGTGCCCCTCTCATTAAAACACCCAAGAAAGCTCCTATGAGATGTGACCACATAGGCCAGCTACACTTCCTCATTGCCTTCATGAGTTTAAACAAAGCACCAGATTGGTAGCAACGTCTCATCTATTTACAGTTAAAGTTCCTAAATGCAATTGCAAATTCTACAATTTGCAAAACTTCAAAAGCATCAGTCATCTTCTCTCTCCTTGAATTATGTTCTCTCTGTCTTGTACTTGTCCCTTTTCAATAACCACTTTCATTTTAGGGGCTTTATTGACTTGCTTGGGGTGAGTAAATTAAAAGAAAATGGTGTGAGCTGTAAAATTCATTTTTCATTTTGCGTGACACAATAGTTAATGTGTTGCCTTCCCCACTTTCCATGATGTTCCATCCAACAGAATATCATAGTTTAGAGTCTTATTATCATCACCATCATCATCATCATACTCCTCCTCTTCCTCCTCCTCTTCATCATCACCATTGACGGTTGATTTAATGTGTTCTTTACTTGGACGTTTTGGAAGCCTCTTTCAAAACTTCTCTCCAGAGTGTTTGTTCCAGGGGTTGGTTATGGTCCAGGTTCTAGGCTTTCAGATCATCCTTCATTAGATCATAGCTAACTTAGATCATAGATATCTTAATGTCAAGGTCATAGGTTAGATTCTTCAACTAGATGGTGTGTTTTGTTCTTGAACAAGGCACTTCATTATTTTACATTGTTCCAGTCTACTCAGGTAAAAAATTGTATATCTGCAAGCAATTGGTGTCTTCCTAAGAGGATAACCATATACACTCAGTTACTTAATACTTCATGAAACTGAAATAAGATCCAGCCTGTTGAGACTTGATGATCAATAAACACCAGCTTCATCCTCCCACATGAATCATGTCAGCCACTGATCATTAATCAATTGAGTATTAATGGAGTTGTAGGGACACCATCATATAAGTTGTAAGGGTGTCATCATACAAGTTGTAGGAACACTCTCCAGGTTTGACCACAGCCTATTTCTTCCAAAGAAAGAATGAGAGAGAGAGAGAGAGAGAGAGAGAGAGAGAGAGAGAGAGAGAGAGAGAGAGAGAGAGAGAGAGAGAGAGAGAGAGAGAGAGAGATAGAGAGAGAACAACAACTCTGAGCCACTGAAAGCTGGAATGAATAGCCAGCATTCTGTCTGATGCCCTCCTACAAGGCTACATTTCATAGGAGATTTCTTGGGTATTTTAATTATAGGGGCCTCAGTCATATGTTATTGGTTGTTACAGCTGACACCTATGTATGTTTAACTGGCCTGTTTCTAGGCTGCATCTCATAGGAGATTTCTTGGGTGCTTTAATGATAGGGGACCCCAACCTATCATAAAAAGTAATGTAAAGTGAAGTGCCTTGCTCAAGAATACAGCAGTCTAGGAACTGAACCCACATTCTTGTGTCAAACACCCTGATCACTCAACCACGAATAGATTAGATTTGCCTTTTATTTCTAGCCAGCACAGTGATCACATAGAGGTTCATCTGCTAACTTGTTAGACTGATGGCTGGTTGTTTTCCCTATCGATGGTTTATTTCTCTGATAAGTTGTGTCATGTTACAGTCTATTGATTATTTATTGATGGTGATTATAGTTTAGTTCTGGTTTGCAGCCAGTACTTGTGTCCTTGCTGTGGTATTATCTGTCATACAGGTCACACTGTTCTTTACAGTTGGTACATCATCATCATTATCATTATCACCATCATCAACTTCATCACCTCCACCATCATTATCATCATCATTATCATCATCATCACACATTCATTATCACTAACATCACCATTATCATTATCATCACCATCATCATCATCATTTTATGTCTAATTTCCATGCTGGCCAGGCTGGATGAGTTGTCACAGTCCAAGACAAAACAGATCATATAACTACATATTTCAGTGTGATTTTATGGTTGGTTGGATGTCTTTCCTAATGCCAACTGTTTTACCCAGTACAAAGTGTACTGGGTGCATTTTATTGTGGCACAAACATTAGCGAGGTTAAGTCCTTCACAAAATCAAAAAGACTTCTCTACTCTACATTGATTTGGTTTCTATATCAGCCACATGGTGTCAAAGGTGTCAGGTTGATGTGAAGGCTGTCATCATAGACTAGGTGTGTCAACCACATGATGAAGGTTTCATGTGGATGTGAAGGCTGTCATCATAGACTGGAAAAAGTTAAAAGGGTATATCAGTTACATGGTGTTGAACATGTCAGGTGGAATTGAAGTCTGCCAGAGCTAATCACCAGACCATAGGACCACAAGTGATTATGAAAGCTGTAATGAGTGGAGGGGATGACAAATTGGCTGAGTTGTTAGAACATTGGATAGAATGCTTTGTAGTATTTGTTCCAGCTCTCTGCACTGAGTTCAAGACAAGTCCCACCAAGATCAACTTTGCTTTTCATCCTTTCAAGGTTGATAAAAAAATACCAGTCCAATACTGGGGGTCAATTCTTCTATATCTCTTTCTCACTTCCTCTATCTCACTATCTCTCCTTCTCTGGAATAAATCAGCTGTGTTCAGACCTTGAGAGGAGACGGGTTCTGCCAGTTTTAAAAACTGCTCACGAAATGCTGTATGTTATTACAGTACCCCTATGACTCGATTAGGAGTTATGGGTAAAGAAATGAGTGGTTGGAAAAGGATTGTGACTGAATGTTATTGCAGTGGAATAATGGTCAGAGCTAATCACCTGACCACAAGTCCACAACTGATTATAAAAGCTACAATGAGTGGAGAAGGATTACAGTCATCTATTACTGCAGTGGAATGATGTCCAGGGCTATGATACTGGCTAACCCAAAGCTACAGGATTCCACACTGTGAGATCGAACATGACTTAATGAGAGCAAAGCAAACCACATAACCATTTATCCATACTGCAACAGCAAGACTAGATATATGTTTATCATATGTCAATACATATATCTAAAGTCTAAAGTCTGTCTCAAGCCTGGGAGCTCATCAGGCTGGTGCTTATCCCTGTTTCCATGGCATTAAGTGACTGAGAGTACAATACTTCCCCTGGCGTCCATTGCAGGGTTAAACTCCCAGCTATTGCTGGTACTCATTTTCAACTTGCTCAAGAACAAAACACACAACCCAGTCCAGGAATTGAACCCACAACGTTATAGTCATAAGTCCAACACCTTTACTACTAAGCCACACACTTCCGTGAATACATATATACAGTGGTGAATTGACAGAGTGAGTAGAGCATCACACAAATGTGTAGCCGTATTTGTTCTGGCTCTTTACATTCTGAGTTCAAATCCCGCCAAAGTCAACTTTGCTTTTTATCCATTCTAAGGACAATAAAATAAGGTATGAGTCAAATATATGTATTGACCCGTAACTACTGATGGAGTCATAGAGGCACCATAGTAATATGACATGTCTTGGGGATATTTCAAATCTGGCGGTGCCCATCATTCTCCAGGTCAGATCACAGCCAATTTCTTCCAGAGAAGGAGAGAGAATGATAGAGAGGAAGTATGAGAAATATATAGAAGAAGAATAGAGAGGAACGAAGCTTGCATGCTCCGCTGGATGTGCAATAGTAATATACGTGAACGGCAAAGCATAAACGAACTAAGGAAAAAATTAGAAATAAGAGGGATCAGATGTTGTTTACTCGAGAGAAGGCTACGTTGGTACGGTCACGTGATGCGCATGAAAGACGACAACTGTATAACAAAGTGCAGGGCAATAAAGATAGACGGTAGCCACGGAGTAGGCAGACCCAGAAAAACATGGGACGAGCTGATAAATTCCGACCTCACACGCTTACACCTCTCCAAGACAATGTCACTGGATCGAGACCTTTGGCGGTACTCAGTAATAGAGAAGACCCGCCTTACCTAAATACAAAGTAAAAACCTACTACAGTCAGTAGGCATCTCTATCAAAACACACCCCCGTCCCACCACCTCCACCCCACCCACACCGCCCCTTTCAATGTAAAGTTATGTTGGTCCCACAACATCCAGGCCGAAACAAATGAGATCGTGTAGGTGTCACGACAAAAAAACACACAGTCCACGCTGTAAATGTGGCCGTGTAGGCAACACGGTAAAAACCTCCCAGCCCCACACTGTAAATGTGGTTGGTGTTAGGAAGGGCATCCAACTGTAGAAAACCCGCCAGACAGTCCTATGCGAGCAAGACAACTACTCTTGCCTCAAGTGGGAAAACCCCCGTCCAAACCCATGCAAGCGTGGAACACGGACGCTAAACCTGATGATGATGATGATGATGATGATGAATAAACGCCAGTCCTGAACTGGTACTTTTTTTATTGATCTCAAAAGGATGAAAGGCAAAGTAGACCACAATAGGTTTTGAACTCAGAGGACGAATGCTGCAAAACATTTTATCTGATGTTTTAATGCTGCCTACAAGTCAAATTTTGGAGTTAATATAATTGATTTTCCTTTCCCTTAAATTGCTGGCCTTGTGCCAAAATTCAAAATCTTTATATGTAAACATATTGTATATGGGTTATGGCCAACTGGATAAAAGCTTCTTCACCAATGGGATCCAAGCACTGCAACACTGATGGAAGATGTGTGTGGACTGCAAGGAGGGAGGGAGGGGGGAGCTATGATGAAAAACAAATCTCATTTAGTCACATTCCATGAGAGTATTTTGTTCAGCCTATGAACTTTTCAGCCAACCCTTGTATATACGCCTTTCTATTTTCTGTTTTCATTAGTATTTCTTGATATACAACCTATTATCAGCATAGAGTATTTTTATCATCCAGCCTTCATCATGCAGTTACATAATATGTCTGTCTGTACAAGTGCAGTTGATGTCATTAATAACTAACTGCTCTCTCAGTTTTCTTCTGCTCTACTCAACTTTCAGGCAAATTAACATAACATACATGATTCCCATCTTTCCAGCTTCTGCAGTTGTTTTACATTAAATACCTAGTGTCTTGCTAACATGTAACATTAATTTTCTCAACCAGGTAAACAGCTAAACTGAACTTCTTCCAACCGTCTCTTACTCCAGCTAATATGTTCTCATAGTATGTTCTCAACACTAATTAGGTCATTTAAATAATGGAAGTTATCATCTACCTCCACTGAGCTGCCTCAGCAGATTCACCTTGTCAGAATAGTTTTTCTATAAAATGAGAGATAAAAAAAAAATGGAATGATATGAAATTTACAGCTCATACATATGCAAGTTTAGCTAGTCTCCTATGAGGTTACATCTCATAGGAGGTTTCTTGAGTGTTTTAATGATAGAGATACCCTCACTCCTATCATGTAATTACAGCTCACACCTATGCAGGTTTAGTTGGCCTCCTATGAGGTTATATTTTATTGGAGGTTTCTTGGATGTTTTAATAATAAGCTGGTATTAGACAAGATCAACTTCCACAGCATTGTTTTAAAAAGCATGGATCAACCAAGGCTATAGGAGTTATTTCACTAGTTTACTTTCATAACTGAGCACTTCCTAAAAGGAGTTTCAGTCTTGAAATTGTGAGGAAAGTCTCAGTTGATTTGAAGTTTTTCCCCCACATATTCAGACAGCAACACTCAATTTGTATGTTTGCATTTTATGCTAAGCACTTCCCTCGGCCATTTTCACCTTACGCTTTGTTTACCATTATAAAAAAAAACCAGTACACACTGTAAGGAGGTGGTGTCATAATAAAAACTCCTAGTATACACTGTAAGATGGTAGCACTGATGTCACGAAAAAAGCTCCCAATGCATGCTATAATGTGATAGAACTGGTGCCATGAAAAAATCCCCCAGTACACACTGTAGGGGGGTAGAACTGGTGCATATATATGTATATATATATATGTATATATATATATATATATATGTATATATATATATAATGAGGAGAATAAATGGGAGAAAGACAGTCTCCCCCACATCGATCCAATAGAGGGACCAGCAGTGCAAGTTGAAGGTAGTATAATAAGTAAGGCAATCAAAGATATGAAGACGGGTAAGGTGGCCGAGCCTTCGGAAATAGTTGCTGAGATGCTGAAAGCTTCTGGAATGGTGGGACATACTATGGTCACCCGGATAGTAAACCAAGTCATACAGAATGGGGCCGTTCCGATGGACTGCCGTAGCAGCATCATCATTAACTGCTACAAGGGTAAAGGAGATGCTCTTGATAGGGGTAACTATAGAGGCATTAAATTAATCGACCAGGTCATGAAGGTCACAGAAAAAGTAATAGCGCAACTAATCAGAGAGCGAATTGATCTAGATGAAATGCAGTTCGGGTTTGTGTCAGGTAAAAGTACCACAGACGCTCTTTTCATTGTACGACAACTACAAGAGAAGTACCTAGCTAAAAGTAAACCCTTATACTTAGCTTTTGTTGACTTGGAGGAAGCCTTTGACAGAGTCCCCCGCTCCATTATCTGGTGGGCGCTTAGAAAACTAGGTGTTTATGAATGGCTTGTGAGAGCTATACAAGCCATGTATAAAGAAACAGTCAACAAGGTTAGAATTAACAACGAATATAGTGAAGAGTTTAGAGTAAAAGTTGGTATTCATCAGGGCTCCATTCTTAGCCCCCTACTATTTATTATTGCCCTTATTGCTATAACAGAGGAGTTCAATACCGGCTGCCCATGGGAACTCCTATATGCAGATGATCTAACGCTCATAGCTGAATCAATGGCTGAACTAGAGAAGAAATTCCAAACATGGAAGCATGGCCTAGAATCAAAAGACCACTTGTCTAAGACTAAAGTTCTAGTTTGTAGGAAGGAAATTAGGGCACCGGTCCCATCTGGGAAATGGCCATGCTCAGTGTGTAGGAAAGGAGTAGGCAGAAACTCCATTTTATGTCCCAAATGCAAAGTATGGGTGCATAAAAGATGTAGTGGGATCACAGGTAAGCTAACTAAGAATATAGATTTTATATGTGGCCGGTGCTCTGGTGCAATAAGTAGCAGCAAGTGCCCACAGAATACTATCTCATTCCATTGCACAGATGGTACTATAGAAATAGTGGACACCTTCCGTTACCTGGGTGACAAAATCAGCAGTGGGGGAGGGTGCTCTGAAAGTACAGTAGCTAGAGTCAGAACGGGATGGAAAAAGTTCAGAGAGCTTATACCACTATTGGCCGCTAAAGGTTTCTCTCTAAAAATGAAAGGCAGGCTGTATGATGCCTGCATACGAACAGCAATGTTAAATGGCAGTGAGACCTGGGCATTGTGTGCAGAGGATATATGCAGACTGGAGAGAAACGAAGCTTGCATACTCCGCTGGATGTGTAATAGTAATATACGTGAACGGCAAAGCATAAAAGAACTAAGGGAGAAATTAGAAATAAGAGGGATCAGATGTTGTTTACTCGAGAGAAGACTACGTTGGTACGGTCACATGATGGGCATGAAAGACAACAGCTGTATAAAAAGTGCAGGGCGATAAAAATAGACGGTAGCCACGGAGTAGGAAGACCCAGAAAAACCTGGGACGACTTGATAAATTCCGACCTCACACACTTACACCTCTCCAAGACAATGTCACTGGACCGAGATCTTTGGCGCTACACAGTCATACAGAAGACCCGCCTTGCCTAAGTACAAAGCGAAACCTACTACAGTCAGTAGGCACCTCTAACAAAATAGGAAGGGCATCAAGCTGTAGAAAACTAAGTCAAAAACGAATTTTATTACCTATCTGGCCACAGAATGTAAGAAGTTATTTAACCCATGCATGCATGGAAAATGGATGTTATACGGTAATGATGATGATGATGATGCTGATATATATGTATGTGTTGTATGTGTATGTGTGTATGTGTGTGTGTCTGTATGTATGTGTATATATGTGTGTACAGGCGTATGTGTATGTATGTATGTGTCTAATGTATGTGTATATATGTGCATGTGTGTGTCTATGTGTGAGTGTATGTATGTGTGTGTGTACATATACATGTATGTATGGGTGTATGTTTATGTGTATATGTGTGTGTAAGTATATGAATGTATGTGTGCGTGTATGTTAGTGTATGTATGTGCATGTGTGTATGTATGTATGTGTGTGTGTATGTGTGTATGTCTATGTATGTCTAAATATTGTTCCTTTGTATAATTAATAGCAGCTGAAAGTGACTGAAAGTCCCAATATCTCAGTTTCCAGATTTAAATCAAGGTTTTGTACCAAACAAGGAATTATTCTATATTGAGCTTCATCATCAAAATATTCCCATCACATTTCCAGAGAGAAGGAGATAGAGAAAGGTAGAGAGAGAAATATATATATATATATATATATTTCTTTCTCTCCCTTCTATCTCACTCTATTCTCTCTCCTCTCTCTCTCTCTCTCCATATATATATATATATATATATATACACACACATCTTTCTCTCGCTCCCTTCTATCTCTCCATCTCTCTCCCTCTCCCCCCCTCTCTCTCTCTCTCTATATATATATATATATTTCTAATAACTATAAAGCAACTTTCTGTATTAATACATATTTCATCCATGAAATCAATAAATATATAATCAAGCTGTGTTTTCATCTCTGACATTTAATAGCTAGCTTTCATAACTACCACTACCACTACTGTCACCACTACCACTAATACCACTACTATCACTGCTGCCATTGCTACCATCACTACTGCTACCACCATTACTACTGCTACTACTACTACTACTACTACTACTACCACTAGTACTGCTACTACTACTACTACTACTACTACTACTACTACTACTACTACTACTACTACCACCACCACCACTACTGTCACTACTACCACTGCTACCACCACCACCACTACTACTACCACCACTACTGCCATCATTACTACTATTACTACTACTAATATCACTATTATCACTACTGTTACTACTGCCATCACCACTACCACTACTGCTACCATTACTACCATCACCACCACAACCCATACCACAACTGCCACTACCACCACCACTGCTGTCACCACCACCATCAACACTACCACCATCACCACTACCACCATTACCACCACCACTCTGTCACCACCACCATCACTACTACCACCATTACCACCACCACCATCATCACTACTGCCACCATTACCACCACCATCATCACCGCCTTCATCTCTATTACCACCACCACCATCTCCACTACCACCATCACCACCATCACTAGTGCCACTGCTGCCACCACCATTACCACTACTACCACTGCAATTCCCACCATCACCACCATCACCATCACCACCACCACTGCCACCGCCACCACCACCATCATCATCGTCACCACCACCATCATCACCTCCACCACCATCATCACCTCCACCACCACCACTATCATCATCGATCTATCAACACATTTTCTTTTTTTTTCTATATCTTCCAATTTGTTTTCTTTACTTTATCCATTCTATGATTTCATTAATTTCATCCAACTGATATAATTCACACCTTTTTGCTTGGCCTTCTTTAAAAAGCAACAACCTAAAACCCCAAAAAGTAAACAAACAAACGACATATCAAATATTTTTTCTGTTTCTTATCTTGTGTTAATGGCTGCTGGCTTTTACATCTTGTGTGCAACGTAATTTATCAGTTGGGGGATTGTCAAATGTTTTTATATCACAATCATAAATATTTGAGAAGCACATAAACTATTTTCCAATCAAAAAACATATTTATAATAATCTATTTTGTTTGTTAGCTAGATGAATGCTGCTAGGAACAAAGTCTATTTGGTGTATAATACCAATTGTAACTGAAGCATCAAGTGCTTATTGTCAGAAATCATTCAAAATTGATTCAGTTTAATATTTTTTTTTCTTTCCTAGTGTAATCAAGCGTAGGTGTTTTATTATTCATTGTAAACCTTTCAGTTTTCTTTGCATCATTGCCATTTGAGGAGATGTTTTTTCCCGTTTTATTGCATCATGGTGATCTTTCTGAAATGTAGTTTCCTGCTTTATATAGAGATTGTCATTGCATTAGTCAATTTTATTACTCACAGCTTTGCAGGCTTACAATCTCTATCAAATACTAGTAAAAACACAGATTAGATGCTTACCGCAACCTGTTGCTGATTGGTTAGATATTTTCACAAACTGTTATTTATCAAAATATCCGCATACACTGTCAATGTTTAACACTTCTACGACCATATTTCTAATTGTATTCAAATGGTCAGCCAATTCACATACTGTGTCAAGCTCAATCTTCCTGAGGATTACAGCAAAATTGGCTAAAAAAGTAATTGATCTGGATTTGTGGGCTCATCCAAGCTATAATCATCATCATCATCATTTTATGTCCGCTTTTCCCTGCTTGCAAGGGTGGGACGGGAACTGATTCTGGCTTGATTTCTACAGCTGGATGCCCTATAAGCTATATATAAAGTTAATCCTTTCGTGCCTGTATTTCTCTAATGAAATACTATTTCAATTGATTAATGAAGAATTTTGAGGGATTTACAAAAATTATTAATCATTACATACTCAGATAGTAACTTAACATATGGTTCTCATATGAATTATATTTAGAAGATTTGTCAAGAAGACCAAGGGTGTCTTGGCATCACTCAACAAGACCTTTGTCAGCCGCTCTCCAGCTATCTATTTAAAGCTGTATATTGCTATGGTGTGGCCACACTTACTTAGAATTTGCATCCCCAGACTGGAACCTCTATCTTGCTCATAATATTGGCCTCTTGGAAACTGTTCAGAGACGTGCAACCAAGCGAATACCCTCCATCAGGCATCTACCATACTCTGAACGCCTTGCTTCCCTGGGCATGGATACATTGAAGCTCCGACATCTGGCAACTGACTTGGTAAACACCCACAAAGTTATTAACCATCTTGCCAACAACAACCCTGAGCACCTTTTTGAACTCCATGTGTCTAATACACGTGGGTATGCCTACAAAGTCAGAAAACAGCACAGCTCCCATGACTTTCAGAAACATTTTTTCACGCTCAGAGTTGCGGAAGCATGGAACAAACTACCTGCATCAGTTGTTAGCTGCTGGGACACTGCATCCTTTAAAACCTCCATGTCCTGAAATTTGCCAACACTTCACCTGATATTCCCTCTCCATACACACGCACACATGTATATCATGACTCATACACTGTTCACTTTCCTGACATTTGTACATTATTCAATGTACTATACATGTAGCTTTGATGAGTTGTAGTGCACCTGAGCACAGTACAAAAAAAAAAATTTTAAAAAGCAAAAAAAAAGCTGATTGTCAGATTAAGTCAAGGAAACTACCATATATACCTTATATACTCAAATATAAGTCAATCCAAATATAAGCCAACCCCTATTTTATATCTGAGAATTGGGCAAAAATCCAAATCCAGTTCATAAGCAAGTAATCAACACATTATGTTTAGATGATGTGGCTTTGAAATTCTCTTGAGTGGAGAATATATTTATGATGTTTTAA
This sequence comes from Eledone cirrhosa, assembly GCA_964016885.1. Taxonomy (NCBI): domain Eukaryota; kingdom Metazoa; phylum Mollusca; class Cephalopoda; order Octopoda; family Eledonidae; genus Eledone; species Eledone cirrhosa. The sequence goes on from CAXHJY010001137.1 coordinate 39,667, forward strand.
TATTTTGATATTTAAAATGTATTAAGTGTCGTTTAGAGTATAGTTTTTGTTTCACAATTCCATTACGTAATGACTTTTTACCAATTTCTGAGTGTTTTGAAGGCCATATTCATTCAAAATGCATCAAAGATGAATTTTACCATCAATTTTTTTTGTCACATATTTCTCAGCTTATATACGAGTATATACAGAAGACCCGCCTTGCCTAAGTATAAAACGAAACCTTCAGTCAGTAGGCACCTCTTAACCAAAATACACCCCCGTCCCACTACCCCTACCCCCATCTACACCACCCCTTTCTATGTAAAGTTATGTTGGTACCACAACATCCAGTCCTAAATAAATGAGGTTGTGTAGGTGTCACAACAAAAAAAGACGCAGTCCACGCTGTAATGTGGGCGTGTAGGTAACACGGTAAAAATCTCCCAGTCCACACTGTAAATGTGGTTGGTGTTAGGAAGGGCATCCAGCCGTAGAAAACCCGCCAGACAGTCCTATACGAGCAAGACAACCAATCTTGCCTCAAGTGGGACAGTTCCCATCCAAACCCATGCTAGCGTGGAAGGTGGACGTTAAATGATGATGATGATACAGTAAGTTTCATTGGTCTTACCATTGCTGATGATATCCTGGCAGATGCTAGCATGGAAGATAGACGTTAAACAATGATGATGATGATGAAATATCACAGCTTTTCCAGTAATATGGGACAGAACATACAGAGCTGGAACAGATACCATAAACCATCTCATTCAACATTTTAACAGTTTTGCCAATCCAACACCACTGTACTTGACTGGTACTTTTTATTGACCTTGAAAGGACAAAAGGTAAAGTTATCCTTGATGGGATCTGAACACAGAGCACAGAGAGACAGAACAAGCACCAAAGCATTTAACACAATGTTTTAACTACTCTGCTTATTAGGAACTATTAACTTGGATCTTTTACCAAGTAAATCTTTACATCAGTACCTGGGCCTACATATCATCAACAAAGAAATAATATTATTTACATCATTTACCTGGGTGAGGGAGGTGGATTGGCAGTATTGGTAGAGTGTCGGACACTCTGCTTCATGGCATAGAGTTACGGCCCTTTACAATCTGAGTTCAAATCCCGCCGAGGTTAGCTTTGCCTTTCATCCTTTTGGGGTCGATAAAATAAAGCACCAGTAATGCACTGGGGTTGATTTAATTGACTTGTCACCCCCCCCCCCCAAAAAAAAAATTGTGGCAAGTACCTAAATCAGAAGCCATTATTTACCTGGATATGGTGGAAGGGCGGTGGATTGGCAGTATCAGTAGAGAGTCGGACGCCATGCTTTCCAGCATAGTTACGTCCCTCTACGATCTGAGTTCAAATCCCCCCGAGGTTGACTTTGCCTTTCATCCTTACGGGGTCGATAAAATAAAGTACCAGTAATGCACTGGGTAATTGCTGGCCTTGTGCCTAAAGTAGAGACAATTATTTACCTGGGTATGGCTAAGTATCTAAGAATACATTTTGAAAGGTATATTGCATAGATTTGTTGAGAACTAATCCAGGAACCAGACAATTAATAGATATTTGCAGCATGTCCCAATGTATTAATTACTTCTTTCTTTCTTCTTTCTTAACTTTCCAGTACTATATTCCTAATAAAAGACACTATCTATGTAATTTAGATAGATTTAGTAAGAACAACACAACTAACTTTCTCATTATTAAATTGGTGTTTGGAATATAACTAAGGTTCTTACATAAAATTATAACAAACATTTTTTTGATAAACTGCACCCAGTACACTCTGTAAAGTGTAGGAATGTATGTGAGATGTGACTCTTGGCCAATCTATGAGGACAGTGGCTCTGATGAAGTACTGACTTAGACTGTGAGCAACTGTTCAACATATGCTGGCATGGAAAAAAAAATAGATGTTATATGATAATGAGGAGGATGCTGATGATGATTGTTTCTACATTTGGCACAAGGCCAGCAATTTTAAGGATGAAAGGCAAAGTTAACCTCAGTGGAATTTGAACTCAGACTGCAAAGGGCCGTAACTCTGTGTCGTGAAGCATTGGGTCCGATGATCTAACAATTCTGCCAATCCAGATACTGATGATGATGATGATCATCATCATCATCGTTTAACGTCCATCTTCCACGCTTGCATGGGTTTGGGCGGGAATTGTCCCACTTGAGGGAAGATTGGTTGTCTTGCACGTATAGGACTACCTGGCAGGTTTTCTACGGCTGGATGCCCTTCCTAACATCAACCACGTTTACAGTGTGGGGCTGGGAGGTTTTTACCGTGTTACCTACACGGCCACATTACAGCGTGGACTGTGTGTTTTTTTGTGTCGTGACACCTACACGACCTCATTTGTTTCGGGCTGGATGTTGTGGTACCAACATAACTTTACATTGAAAAGGGTGGTGTGGATGGGGTGGGGGTAGTGGGACGGGGTGGTGGGGTGGTGGTGGTGTATTTTGGTTAAGAGGTGCCTACTGACTGTAGGTTTCGCTTTGTACTTAGGCAAGGCGGGTCTTCTGTATTACTGAGTACCGCCAAAGATCTCAGTCCAGTGACATTGTCTTGGAGAGGTATAAGTGTGTGAGGTCGGAATTTATCAAGTCGTCCCAGGTTTTTCTGGGTCTTCCTACTCCGTGGCTACCGTCTATTTTTATCGCCCTGCAATATTTTTGATGATAATAATAATTGTTTCTACTTTTGCCACAAGGCCAGGTACTGGTACATTATTTTATCGACCCCGTAAGGATGAAAGGCAAAGTTAACCTCGATGGGATTTGAACTCAGAATGGCAAGGGCCGTAACTATGCGTCAAAGCATGGCGTCCGACCCTCTACCGATACTGCCAATCCACTAATAATAATTGTTTCTACTTTAGGCACAAGGCCAGCAATTACCCAGTGCATTACTGGTACTTTATTTTATCGACCCCGTAAGGATGAAAGGCAAAGTCAAATAATAATGATGATTATTTAGCAGATTCTAAATAAATGATTATAATATTTGATATATATATTTTATATTTGTATCAACAGCGGTCACCAATATAGCAGACATTAATAGTCACAGGTTTAGCTGTTAAATAATATTATGCCATGTAATAATAATATCAACGACAATAATAACAATAATGATGTATTTTGTTGTAACAGGAAAGGTATGGTTTGTTATATCAATAAATGTAAGTTGAATTGAGATTCGGCTGTAAGTCTCAGGTTCTGTTGCTGCTGTGATAATAACTCTGGAAAGGATCTTTCCATATCACATTTAAAGGTTATGGCTGTGGTAATAGCATCACAAGACTTTACAATGTTTTTACATAATTTATTTACAAACCGATTACATAGGTTGAGCTGGCATGCCAAACAAATGAATAAACAAATTAAGAGTTTAGAAGGTATGGTCAACTGGCTGAAGTGCTGGGCAGGCCGTAGTTATATTGTTGTCGTTACATGTTGGCTAGTGGTTTCACATCAAAAGAAAAATAGATGTTTACCTTTCCACAGTTGAAGCAACAAGAGATAGAATTTATTGAAAGTAGCGGGAAAAGCTCAGTTTAGGCGGAAGTTGAAAATACATATCCGTGCGCGGCTCACGATTGGCCTGACTTAGCCAAATCACGCACGAATAGCCTATCAATGCGCCAAAGGAAAGTAGCTTGCTACAATTATGATGATGATGATGATAATATTGATGATGCTGCTGATGATGGTATGGTTGTGCTGATGGTAATGGTGATGGTGGTGGTAGTGACGATGATGATGGTGATAATGATAGACACTTTAAAACAAACAGTTTTATATTGTAGAAGCAGGAGTGGTTTGGGGTCAGTTTAGTATCAGAAGGGTTAAATAACTATTTCTACTTTAGGCACAAGGCCAGAAATTACCCAGTACATTACTGGTACTTTATTTTATCGACCCCGTAAGGATGAAAGGCAAAGTTAACCTCGGCGGGATTTGAACTCAGACTGTAAAGGGACGTAACTATGTTAAAAAACATGGCGTCCGACCCTCTACCGATACTGCCAATCCACCGCCCAGAAGGGTTAAATAACACTATAGTTTACAGACTGGACTTACCAAGCTTAAAATAACAGTTTCCATTTATGTTTATTTAGTATGTATTAATTTAATCTGAAGCCGGCATAACTAATAACTATAATGGGAGTGGTTGTTTCAATGTTTCCATTAAAACAAAATAAATTCCACAATAACCTTAGCATTAAACTTAGTAGAAGCTATCACCATCCACCCATATTACTAGATACATTAAATTCATTACACTTGACCTAACCATAGATATCTAATTCTTCTTTCTTTAGAAAACAAACAGAGATACACTATGAAATGATAAGCCTACAGCCATATTTCTTTCTAGATATAAATAAACTCAGTGGCCATCCTATAAACTGTGGTTAGAGTATCAGATAGAATATCTTGTATTATTTCTTACAAATGGGCGGTGGATTGGTAGTATTGGTAGAGCTTCGGAACTATGTTTTGCGGAAAAGAGTTATGGCCCTTTATATTCTGAGTTCAAATCCCGCCAAGGTTAGCTTTGCTTTTCATCTTTATGGGGTTGATAAAATAAAGTACCAGTCACGCACTGGAGTCGATTTAATCGATTTTCCCCTCCCCCAAAATTGCTGGCCTTGTGCTTAAATCTGAAACCATTATTTCTTACAACTCTCTGAACTCTGTGTTCAAATCCCTCAGAGGACAACATCACTTTTCTTCCTTTCAGGGTCAATAAGATACAGTAATTAGCCCTTTGGTGTAGTTAGCCCTTCAGCAGAGTACACCCTGCTACAAGTGTTCAGGCAAGGAATATGAACGGAGGGTAACTTCCACATACATACACAGTGATGCATACACAGACATACATATATACATACTTACACATAGAACTACACAAACACATATACATGCAGCAACACATACAATGGCACACACGTTTGCCATTGCCTACAACCCTCTCCCCACCACCCTGCTCTACCCACAACTCCCTCTCCCTACAATGCCCACAACACCCCCTACTTACCACCCTGCTATGCTCACAATTCCTCTGCCTACTACCCTTTATATCCATAACTCCCCCACTCTACCCTCTGCTATACCCACAACTATCCTCTCCCTACCACCGTACTATACCCACATCTCTCCCTCTCTCCATTACCACCCTACTATGCTCCTACCTACATCGCTACTATTCCCACAACTCCCCACCCTACCCCCTGATATGCCCACTACTACCCCCACATTACCACCCTACTATACCCACAACTCCCTCCTCTCTACCACCCCTTTACCATAATGACATACACTGCCTATGGTTTTCAAATAAATTAGAAAATAATCAAGAATTTGTGGGGATTTAGAAATAATTGTTTCTACTTTTGGCACAAGGCCAGCAAATACCCAGTGCATTACTGGTACTTTATTTTATCAACCCCGTAAGGATGAAAGGCAAAGTTAACCTCGGCGGGATTTAAACTCAGAATGGCAAGGGCCGTAACTCTATGCGTCAAAGGGGATTTAGGAATAATAAAATCAAATTTATCATTAATACTTTAAAACAAACAGTTTTTATCATAGAATTAGAAGCAGTTTTAAGTAGTTCGAAGAAGCCCCTCTCAGTGAAACTTATAACTCACTGTAAATTGTTTGTGTTTTTTATAATACATAAACAATTCAAGTAGTCTAGTTAATATGTAGCATTGTGAGATATGTAATAAATGACTAAGTATTTCTGAAAGCCAGTATTATGCGGTAGAAATATACAAAGGGCAAAGGATGGTAAATAAAACAATACAAAGTAGTGTTTTTCTTACTCAGTATATTTCAATGTAATATTTCAGGGTTATAACCCTCTTTTCAAATGCATACACAAAAAAACAAAAAACAAAACAACAACAACAACAACAACAGAACCATGTGTTCTTCCCTAACTGGTTTAAGTGTCTGGATTGCAATTATTTAACCCTGTAATGTATAAAGAGTTCACTATTAAACCGGTATTAACATATTTCTAGCCATGTTAACCAATTATAGATTACATTAAATTATATATATATATAAATATATGTATATATTAAATCATCATCATGATGATTTAATGTCTGTTTTCCCTGTTACACAGGCACACATATGTATATATATATATATATATATATATATATATGTGTGTGTGTGTGTGTGTGTGTATTTGCATGTGTATGTTTGTGTAACAAGAAAAAAAAGACATTAAAATAGAGCCGTTTATATATAAAATAACAATGCCTACACACTACTAACATGTTGAGTACCTTTATAACTCCATCAGGAATTCACCTTTATATATATATATCATCATCATCATCGTTTAACATCTATTTTCCAGGCTAGCATGGGTTAGACGGGTTTATCCCATTAGAGGCAAGTTGGGTTGGGTGGCCATGTCTCGCTCATATAGCATTTTTTCTGGCTGGTTTTCTACGGCTGGATGCTCTTCCTAATGCCAACCACATTTACAGTGTGTGCTGGGTGCTTTTTGCCAAGTCTCCTACACAACCACTTTACAGTGTGGGCTGGATATTTTGTGATACCTACATAACATTACAGAGAAAGGGTTGTGTGGGCGGAAGTGGGAGGGTGGTGTAGGAGGTGTTGGGGAGTATATTGGATTAAGAGGTGCCGACTGAGAGTATGTTTAAGTCTGTGTGCAAGGGAGGCGCGTCTTCTGTATTACTGCATAGCGTCAAAGATTTTGATCCTGTGTCATTGTCTTTGAGAGGTGCAAGTGTGCAAGGTCAGCTTTTATCACCTTGTCACATACGTTTTTCCATGCTTGCATGGGTTGGACAGGTCCTTTTCAGCACGGCATCTCTTTACTCTTCGCATTCCTGAGTCAACTCCTCTGTGAGCTTCAGCAATTTGGTATCAGCTCTCATCACTTCTGCCTATGTCTTCTTTGGTGTACCTCTACTGACGCTTCCTTCCACTGAGATTTCTGACACTTCTTCACCCAGCATTTCACATGCCCGTACCAATGCAGTGTTCTCTCTTGCACACTAAATCTGATTCCTCTTATACCCAGTTTCTCGCTCAGTTTATCCAAGCTCTGCATTTCTCTCACATTCACAAACACACATACCTATGTATAAATTGAACTTCCATTAAAATATGAAGAAATAAAGCCAGCATGTGACTTATCTATTGAACCTAAAAAACCTTAATTGGAAATGTATTGTATATTAGAAGACTGTACTGGTATAAACATGTGATGTGTATGTATGATGGACCACCAAGTGAATAAGTGCCAATAGATGCCAGTGGAAGGAAGACCAAAGAAGACATGAGCAGAGGTGGTGAGAGCTGATCTGGAATTGCTGAAGTTAATAGAGGAGATAACGAAAGACTATGATGAGTGGAGAGGGATGCTGTGCTGGAAAAGACCTGTCCAACCTATGCAAGCATGGAAAATGGACATAAAATGGTGTTTATGATGATAGTGATGATTATTGTAAGTGTTGTATGTAGAATGGAAGCATGATGTTAAATGATTATATATATATATCATCATCATTTTACGCCCTTCTTCCTTGCTAGTAAGAGCTGGACAGGTCTTCATAGATCAAGCAGAGCTACTGACCGATATAGTGATACGGTATCACGTATACATCTTCAGTTTATTACATCATCCTGTTATGTACATTTCAAAGACATCAATGTCGTTGTGTAAAAATTATTGGAACGGCAACAAAACAGAGAGGCAGTACGAACAAAGGTTTATTAGTTTCACGCTCATGAGAGTGTGGGGGGGGGGACGTTTCGGGCATAAGCCCTTCTTCAGGCAGGTGGTGTGTGGGAAGAGAGTTCCAAGGGTGTGTAGGGGAGTGGGGGAGAGACATTTAGAAAAAAGGGAGGGAGAGGAAACGGTGGAAGGGGTACAAATGAAAATAAATATTAAAAATTAATAAAGATAAACAAGTGGTGGAAGGGTGTGGGGTGTGTAGGAGTGGCGGCGGGTGGAGTGGGGAGAGGGAGGCGGGGTGTCCGAGTGGTGTGTGTGTGTAGGTGTACGTGTGTGTGTGTGTATGTGAATGTGAGAGTTGGGGGAAAAACGAGATTCCATGTTCAGGAAAGGGTGTGTGTGGGTGGGGGGGTAGGTCGGTGTGTGTGTGTGTGAGTGTGGAGGGGTGTGGGGGGGGAGAAAGGTGTGGGGGAAGATGGAGGGAGTGTAGTGTACTGGTGTGTGTGTGCGTGTTTGGATGAGTGTGTGTGGTGAAGGGGGTGTTAGTGGGTGTTAGTATACTGGTGGTGGGGAAAGGGTTGAATGCGGGTGTGTTAGTGGGGGTCAGTGGTGGTAGGGTGTGTAAAGTGGGTGGTGTAAGTAAGTAAGTGTGTTCGTGTGCGTGGGGTTGGGGGGATGTTAGTGGTATTAGTTGTGGGGTGGTGGGAGTGGATGTGTGGGTGAGGGTTAGTGGTGGTAGTAGGGTGTGTGGTTAGTGTGAGTGCGTGTATATATGTACCGGTGGGTGTGTGCGTGATAGGGGGAAGGGGGAAGGATGTTAGTATTGTTAGTTGGGGGAGGGTGGTCGGGAGTGGGGTGGGGGTGTTAGTATTGTTAGTTGTGGGGTGGGCGGTGAAAAGGAGGAGTGTGTTAGTGGTGTTAGTGGGGAGTTCAGGTCGGGGGAGGGGGGGTCGAAGGCTAAAGGAATAGGGGTGGGGTGTTCAGGCCGGGGGGAGTGTGGGTCTGTAGGGTGAAGATGGGTGCGTTGTTCGACCCTGAGGAGGGTGGCGGGTGTTCCGTGGCATTGGAGTAGGCCACAGACTGTGAGGTGGTGCGTGGAATGCCCAGGGGAGCCAAAGTGGCGGGCGATGGGGGAACTACCGTCGAGACGAATATCCCGGAGGTGTTCGGTAAAACGGTCCGCCAGGTGACGTCCAGTCTGTCCGACGTAGGTTGCGCTGCACTCCGTGCAGCGAAGTCCATAGACTAGGTTGGAGGGGGTACAGCGGAAGGCGTGCCGGACAGAGAGAGAGTGTGGCCGTTGGGACCCTGGAAGGTGGTGGTGTTGGTGATGTGGGGACAGGTATTGCAATGTGGCCTGGAACAGGGAAGGGAACGGGGGGGGGGGGGGGGGCTGCGGACGAGGAGGGTGCGGAGATTGCGTGCGCGTTTGAAGGAGGGGAGTGGTGAGGATGGGAAGATGTGGGAGGTGGAGGGGTCGGACTGGAGGCGTCGGAAGAGGCGTCGGATGGTGCGGTGGAGGGGTGGTAGGTGATAGGGAAGGGGAGACGGTGGGTGGGTGTGCGGTGGTGTGGGGTGAGGGTGGTGGAGCGGTGGACAGCACGGGCGCGAGTGAGGGCGGTGTGGACGAGAGGGGGGGGGGGTAACCTCTGCGGATGAAATGTGACTAGGGAAAGGGCCTGGGACTCAAAGTCAGCATCTCGGCTACAGAGGCGGCGGATCCTGAGGAGTTGGGAGTAGGGAATAGAGTGTTTAGTGTGTTTTGGGTGGGAGGAGGTGAAGTCGAGGTAGGAGTGGGAATCGGTGGGTTTGAAGGCGGAGGTGACGAGGTAGTGGTGGGAGGGGTCGAAGGCGACAGAGATGTCTAAGAAGTGGACGTGGGTGGTGGAGATAGAGGTGGTGAAGTGGAGGGAGGGGTGTAAGGAGTAGGAGAAGGAGAGAAAGGAGTCGAGCTGGTCTCGGGTGAGGGTCGTAGCTCCGATACAGTCGTCGATGTAACGACCGTACAGTGCGGGCGTGGGACCGGTGTACTGAGCAAAGATTTGGGCCTCAACATGGCCAATGAAAAGGTTGGCATAGTTTGGGCCCATTCTTGTGCCCATGGCTACGCCCGTGACCTGTTGGTAAAACTTACCCGAGAAGGATATCGATATTTGTCGGGCATCCACTGATGATTTATAAGTACCCACCTACATATATTCCTACGGACTATGTGTAGGCTTCTACATAACCTGGACATTATTTTCCCAATTTGTAGAAAACTTATAATGAAACGATCGTTTGGAAAGAGAGATGTATTTTAATTATGTCTCATATAAAATAATACAACTGGCTATCCGCAAAATACGTATAGTTAGCACCCCAAACGTATAATTGGGATTATACTAAGGTATATTCTAATGCTTGTTGAGTGAGGCGGAAAAAGCTTTCTCTGTTAATGTATTAAATATATATATATATATATATATATATATATATATATATATATATATATATATATATATATATATATATAGAGAGAGAGAGAGAGAGAGAGAGAGAGAGAGAGAGAGGAGACTGTGCGTGAAAGAAAGACAGCTAGATATCACCATAGTAACTAATGACACAGCAAGTGACGCTTTCCCACCGATATTCCGATATTCCAAGCTTGTTGCCATTCGTTGTTGCTGACTAGCATGTTCGTTACTCGGGACACCATTCGCGAACCAAGACGTTCTTGTCGAAAATATTGTTCGTGAATTGAAGTTCAACTGTGTGTATATATATATATATATATATATATATATACACAGTTGTCAGGTCACCAGCTGATGCTACTGGTAACATGTATCCCAGTACAGCCTGTCTCATGGTCGGGTCGTTGGCGACTAAACTGGCAACCCCACCAAGGTTTCTTGGTGAGGAGGGTGACTTTGGACATCCTGCAGGACTAAAAACAAAACCTGTCAAAGGGCAAAGGAGCTCTAAAGAGTCAATGGCCATCCAAAATAACCGGGAGAGATGACCCCTTAGCCTTTGTCAAGGCAGAATTCTAGGAGAAGGAAAACTCTGATATAACACCTGCAACCCTGATGGTATCCAATGATGTTGACTTGTTCTTCTTTTTGGTAAATATCATCTTGGTTAAGAGAGTGGGACTGGCTTTGTGCAGTGCCTTTGCTCACTATAAAAGCTTCACGACACAGGCATTGCTTTATAACTGGAGATCTCTCTGCACTTGTCGTCACATGGTACCATGGGCCCAGCACTATGTGTCAATAATTGTCACAAGTGTAGTGTTTGTACCAGTGTTTTCAAGTCGCTGGCTGGACTAAAAAGTCATACTCGTTCAGCGCATCGGTAGGGGTTCTCCTACATGGATATAAAGTAGTGACCGTACTCGAAAACGAGTTGGCAGCCACCATATATATATACTGGATTTTACCAACCTTCCAGGGGTCCGGGTAAATTTTCAATACCCGAATTACTTGATCGTTTTTTTTTTTGGCTATGCGAATGATTGTTTAACCATCGTCTCAGTGTGTTTGACCTTCAACGTTTGTTATAGCTCTGGTTCATCTGAATCATTGAGCACTTGCCGCACATCTCGGAGGTTGTTTTTCGTTTTTTCGTGGGCCGAAATGCGAATCTCGATAATTTATGTTAGTATTATTCTCCAGCCTCTAGCTATTGACCAGTTCATTTTCTTGATTGTATAGTTGATTCTATTGACTGATGAATAGCTTAGGTTAATTTTAACCCTTCTGTTGAGAACTCTATTCGATTTGTGATGTTTTTGCATTCTTGCAAAAATATACACAACTGAATTCATCCGCCTGATATAGGGGTTGCCTCTCTTGCCGATCCCCACGTGGGGTCAGCAATAGTCAGTCCTTATATTAACATTGAACTAAAACCTGTTGAGAAAGTGGCTTCCTTGTTCAATCATCTTACCAGAAGCCTGACATTATTTATGTAAGCGGGCAGTACTTGATTTAGGAGCCGCAGAAACCCATATACTGGATTTTACCAACCTTCCAGGGGTCCGGGTAAATTTTCAATACCCGAATTACACTGGGATAATTGCTGGCCTTGTGCCAAAAGTAGAAACAATTAGGGCGGTAGAGGTTCGGACGCCATGCTTTGCAGCACAGAGTTACGGCCCTTGCCATTCTGAGTTCAAATTCCGCTGAGGTTAACTTTGCCTTTCATCCTTACGGGGTCGATAAAATAAAGTACCAGTAATACACTGAGTAATTGCTGGCCTCGTGCCAAAAGTAGAAACAATTATATATATATATATATATATATATATATATATATAGAGAGAGAGAGAGAGAGAGAGAGAGAGAGAGAGAAATGGCTGACTAAACACATACATGCTTTCCTCCAATAAAAAATGTTTTTCCATCTATTTCTCTCATCTATCTTTCTATTTCTTCTATCTCTCATTCTATCATCTGATAAAGCACTAATGTCCGAAGCGTTAAGACTCTTTTCCTACTATATCATGTGTTAAACTAATGCATATCATCATTGTACTGTATTGTTTTCCTGTGTTAATTTTACTCAGTGATTTTTCGCATGAGGATTGCAGCTTCTTTACAGACGATTGTCGTCCCTTATTGATTCTTCATAGACGATTACTGTCTCATCTTGATTCTTCGTTATTTTCCACCTGCGTCCATAACTTCATAGATGACTTTGTAGGTCAGCAGTAGATCTGCATGGTTTGCGACACGGGTGACAGAAGAGAGTTGTGCTTTCCACAGGACCTGTGGTGTCACCCTGTGACACAATCTTTATGAACCACCATGTGTTTTTTTTTAGTCCAGAACTAGTTCTACACACTTTGTTGCATATAACGTCCGTTGTTTCGCCAGGTCTTTGTTGAGTGGTGTTGCAGGTGGTTATCCTGTGACTTCGGGTGATTAACATAACCAGCCTTTGAGAGGAGTACTACACTGACAGAATGTACATGTCCAACTACTGATGACTTCATCAAGACTGTGAGCACAGCCATTCCCCAGCTGATGCTTCCATTGTTTATGTTCTAGACGACATTTCTCAAAAGTTTTGCAACTGCCCTTTATGCGCTTTCTCCACTCAGTCTATTTTGAGCTATCTCTCCTCACAGTTGTCTATATCAAATGCCAGCTCTTTGAGGTGCTTGATGCTGTACATGAACCTCATTTTCAGTTTGTGTTGAGACCTTTTACCAAGATGGAGCTCACCGTAAAACAGTTGCTTCGGGATCCTGCTTTATTTCATGCTGATATGTCCTGTCCAGTACATTTGAGAAGATGGTATTTGGGACTCAATGCTTGGCCATTCTGCTTTGATAAGAACTTGGACATCAGGAGTTCTGTCTTACCACTTGATTTTGAATATGCGCCTTAAACATTTCCGCTGAAAACGTTTAAGCATTTTGATGTGTTTGCAGAATAGCATCCAGGTTTCGGCGGAGTATAAAATAGCAGACAGAACACATGATCTATACACACACACACAAATGACTCTTTTCATTGGTGGTTGATGGTCTTTAGATATACCAGTCTCCTCTGTCCACACCATCCATGTTGTTCAAGAGAAAGGCAAGGACCAATACAGCTTAGTACCAGTGATGTCACAACTTATTGATACACTATATACTCACACGATATATACACTATATATATTGTCCAAAGGAAAGACAAAGGCCGATACATCTAGGTACCAGTGATGTTGTAACTCATTTATACACCATGTACACATTATGTATGCACACGATATCTATATATATAAAACTGAGGATGTCTGTCTGTGTGTGTGTGAGTTTGAATCCCTAAAACTCAAGAAGCACCCAACCGACTGTTTTCAAATTTTACACATGTAACTCTAAGACAATGTCACTGGACCGAGATCTTTGGCGCTACGCAGTAATACAGAAGACCCGCCTTGCCTATGTACAAAGCGAAACCTACAGTCAGTAGGCACCTCCTATCCAAATATACACCTCAATCCACTACACCTACCCTATCTTCCCACTCCCACCAACACCACCCCCTCGCTATAAAGAGGGGGTGGTGTTGGTCCAGTCCAAATAAATGAGATAAATGAGATCGAGATCGTGTAGGTGTCACGAGAAAAAAAAACACACAGTCCACGCTGTAATGTGGTCGTGTAGGTAGCACGGTAAAAAGTTCCCAGTTCCACACTGTAAATGTGGTTGGTGTTAGGAAGGGCATCCAGCCGTAGAAAACCTGCCAGATAGTCCTATATGAGCGAGACACTGTCACCCGACCAACCTTGTCTCAAGTGGGACAACTCTCGTCTAACCCATGCTAGCGTGGTAAGTGGACGTTAAACGAGGATGATGCTTATGTTTCAGGCAGTGTTCTGAGCAAAATAAATTTCAAATTTTCAATGCCCTAGGGACCGCATTAGGCGATTTAACGATCTCTCTCTATAATTCTTAGTCTTTCTCTTTTTAGATAGATACATACATATAACGTTGCGCCCTTATAATATCTGTCTGTATGTCTGATTGACTGCATTACATAACTTCCCTGAGGATGTCTGTCTGTGTGTGTATGTGTGTGTGTCTGTGAGTTTGAATCCCTAAACCTCGAGAAGTACCCAACCGACCTTTTTCAAACTTTACATGTGTATTACTTATGTTTCAGGGAGTGTTATGCACATAAAAAAATTTAACGCATTAGGTGAAAAACTGCGTTTATTCAGGTTTTTAGGGTATTTTTGAGGCGTTACGTCAGACTGATTTCCTTGAAATTGTAACTATGTATTAGTCAGTCTCTTCTTCATACCGTGAGCAAAGAAAATCCAACTTCTTTATGGCCTAGGGCCCGCATTAGGCCCGCATTAGGCCCGCATTAGGCCCGCATTAGGTGAAAAACTTCATTTTTCAGCTTTTTAGGGCTTTTTTGAGGCGTTACGTCTAGCCGATTTTCCTGAAATTTCAAGGCATATTATGCACATAAAAAAAATTCATTTTCTTGATCCCCTAGGGCCCGCATTAGGTGAAAACCTGCATTTTTCCTGCTTCATCGAGGAAAAATCTTAAAGATTATCCAGCCATCAGAGTATTCGGTTTATTTTCTTTACATATTGTCCAGGCATGCAATTTTTCCACGATTAGGTCTGTTAGCGGCCTGCGTTCAAAATACCTTATCCCGTGCAACGCCGGGTACCACAGCTAGTATACAATATAGAGAGGTTGCCCAGTACCCCTCGCTGCTCTCTATTGCTCTGGTGCTGGCTCGGTTGTTCACCCCTTCCTTTACATTTTCTTTAATATTGTAATATTAAAAGAATATATCTTTCTGAAAGAATCGCGAGCAATTTATAATTGTTTCTACGTTAGGCACAAGGCCTTGTTATCTAAACATTTGTAATGTTATTTATGTATATATTTAAAACATATTTGTTTACGTTATTTATAAGCTCTGTTTATATTTTCATTCTGAAAGAATTGTAAACAATTTGTAATGTTATTTATACAACTGTGAATAAAATATCTATTTACTTTACCATTAAAAAAATATATATATATATTTATATTGATGATGTCCAAGGGAAAGGCAAAAGCCAATACATCTTGGCACCAGTGACGTCGCAACTCATTTCTGCAGCTGAGTAAACTGGAGCAATGTGAAATAAAGTGTCTTGCTCAAGGACACAACGCACTGCCTAGACAGGGAATCAAACTCACAACTCCATAATTGTAAATCCAACTCCCTAGCCATTAAGCCACTCACCTTTACACACACACATATATATTTAAAGAATTATAAGAATGACTTATCTCATGGTTGTTATCCTTTTTGATGATCACGTGTTTTACGCTACACATTTAAAAACACTTGATCATTAAAGAAATAACAACCACGGGAAAAGTTTATTCTTACCAATTCTTCAAATATATTTCACTGTTTCATTGCTATAATATATATATATATATTAAATATATATATATATATATATATATATATAATTATATTATAATATATATAATATATATATATATATAATATATATCTGTACGCATATGTTGGTAGATATACTAATTCCTATATATATATGTGTGTGTGTGTGTGTGTGTGTGTGTGTGTGTGTAAAGGGTTAAGAAAAATCCTTCAGTTATGCCATGGCAACCTCTCTAGTGTTGGTGTGATGACCACGTTAATCGCATCCAACCGAAGAAGAGCTTACGAAACAAAGGTTTGAGAGGACCCTTCAATTGTGTCCTAAAAACATAACACTGTCTTCTGTGCATTCGGTAGAATATGAGCCTGTACGTAAGTAAGATGCAGATCCCTGGACTGTCTGGGAGATCAGTAGCCTCGCTTCAGTAGACCAGTCCTACAATTGCTACATATATAAACATATAAACACACAAACACCACACAACACACATATATATATATATATAAATATATATATTTACATAAAGAGAGAGAGAGATATTAAATAGAGAGAGAAAAAGAGATGGAGAATGTGAGAAGGAACTGTAAATGTCAACTGAGTTTCCTTGTAAATATTAAAGAGCTGTGTGTGAGATTGAGAGAGTTAGAGGTTTTCATTGTCCCCCCCCCCCCTCTCTCTCTTAATAGAATGAATGTTGTTGTAGTGAGTTGATGTAACAAGTGTCATCACCAAACGGGGAAATTGCTGTCAGACAAACGAATTGTTTTCTCTAAGTAGATGCTGGTTGATTTAATAGCTGAGGGGTTGATTCAGCTCGCTAATAGAGATAGATAGATAACGAGGGAGAAGAGAGAGAGAGGGGGAGTGAGAGAGAGAGAGAGAGAGAGAGAGAGAGAGAGAGAGAGAGAGAGAGAGAGAGAGAGAGAGAGAGAGAGAGAGAGAGAGAGAGAGAGAGAGAGAGAGAGAGAGAATGTTAGAGATAGAGATGTGATGAAGTGGATTGGCTGAGAAACAGACAAGTGTCTGTAATAGATGTCAATAGAGAGAGAAAGGGAGAGAGAGAGAAAGAGAGGTGATTAGATGGATAGAGATGTGTGTGTGTATGTGTGTGAGGCTAGATGAAGTGGATCAGCTGAGAAACAGGCAAGTGTCTGGATGATGTCAATGGAAGGTCTCTCAACTGTAATTGACACACGTGCTACAATATATAATACAACAACAATACCACAACTTCAACACAGCAACAACAACAACACCACCAACTGCCGGAACATAACAACAACAGCAACAGCGGCAACACAACAGCAACAACATCAATACCATAACCATAACACAACAACAACAACAAAAACAACAGCATCAACACCACAACACAACATATAGAGCAATCTTTACTTTGTTCGTGGCAAAGAAAATAGTGACTATAGCCAGTAGTGAAATAGCGCCCCTGCCAAAACATCTGAAACACAACAATATCAATGGTGTTCGTTAATCCTGCCACTCTAGTGCTTCTTGCCCATGATAATCAAAGACAGATCATGCGTCTGAAGACGATAGCTTATCTGACTTTAATAGAAAGTGCTCCTAGTCCAAATGACGCGCTCTTCCCCCATCAAGTGACGCCCATGGCACGTGCCAAGCTTGACATACCCTAGTTACACATCTGGTTCATATATATATATATATATATATATATATATATATATATATATATATATATATATATATGCATATATATATATATGCATATATATATATATATATATATATATATGCATATATATATATGCATATATATATATATATGCATATATATATATATATATAAATATATATATATATGCATATATATATATATGCATATATATATATATATATATATATATATATATATATATATGCATATATATATATATGCATATATATATATATGCATATATATATATATGCATATATATATATATGTATATATATATATGCATATATATATATATATATATGCATATATATATATATATATATGCATATATATATATATATATATGCATATATATATATATATATATGCATATATATATATATATATATGCATATATATATATATATATATGCATATATATATATATATATATGCATATATATATATATATATATATGCATATATATATATATATATATATATGCATATATATATATATATATATATATATATGCATATATATATATATATATATATATATGCATATATATATATATATATATATATATATATATATATATATATATATATGCATATATATATATATATATATATATGCATATATATATATATATATATATGCATATATATATATATATATATATATATATATATGCATATATATATATATATATATATATATATATATATATATATATATATGCATATATATATATATATATATGCATATATATATATATATATATATATATATATATATATATATATGCATATATATATATATATATATATATATATATATATGCATATATATATATATGCATATATATATATATATATATATGCATATATATATATATGCATATATATATATATGCATATATATATATATGCATATATATATATATGCATATATATATATATATATAAAATATTAAACAAATAATGAACAAACAATTCCTTATATTAAACAAAAAAAGTTCACTATTTAACGATCGTTTCTAGGGTATATATGTGTTATAATTGGTATGCATATTTAACAGATCTATGTACAAAATTATACAAAATTATACAAATTATCAAGATTAAATATACATACCTAACTCATATATACGCCGTCTTCAGAAATAATGAAGTATATTTATTGATAATAACAACAATTCAAAATATCAGTTCAAAATTGACCAATGAAAACACAAAGGGTTAAAAGCAGTTTGTGTGTATATACATGTAAAAACCTTACACATATTTTACAATAATGTGTGTATAATTTGTATGTGCATACTAAAAAGATGGATGCAAACACAAAATTTCAAGGTTAATATCTCTGTAAGCTTAATGCGCTGATAAGATACGCAATGATACTTATGGAGTCAAGCATATAAATATATTTTTTTCATACTCACACATATCAGTATAATCACACATACATGTGCGTATATGCATAAACATACACATAACCACGAACATACAAACACACACACTCCCCCACTCACATTTATATATGTGGATATAAAATCATAAGCAAATAGAAATTAAGTCACTCACATAAAAACACTGGTACACACATTTCAAGATCAAGATACAGAAATTAGGTGGGAGGGGGGGGGGGAGGGGTCAGTATTAGATTGTCAGACCAGACAGCCTAATATAAATGTATCTATAAATTAAGAAAAATAAAAAAATAAAAACAATAAAATATAATAAATATAATATAATGTACATACACATACAGATATACATACACATACATACATGTACGCGCACATAGAGATATCTACACATACATACATACACACATACCTATACTGTCATACACACCCATACATTTACACGAACATACACATACACATATAAAAAGATATAAATACACACACACTCACGCGCAACACATACACACATACACATATATATATATATATATATATATATATACATATATATACACACACACATAGACTCATATATATATATATATATACACATACATATATATATACAAACATATATATCCCCACACTCATACCACCATAAATACACATACAAACACCCACATGTATATATATATATATATATATATATATATATCCACATATACACACGTACACATATATATATATATATATATACACATATATACACATACATATATATATATACACACACATAAAAAACTATATCACCCATACTCCTGAACAAAGCATTAATATTTGCTAAAAATAGATCTAATTTAACTTCGGATGACATTAACATTATTACACATGCTAGACAAACACTTATTGAATTTCAGAATGAATACTGGACCAGAAACACTTACAGTAATCTTTTTGATATTACTATGGGTTCAAGCGATTCCGCCCAAATTACTGATCTTGTGGGCCTCTTTCTCCTTTTCAACATAAATGCCTCTTTTCCCCACCTCAAAGGTGGTTTATATCGTGATGACTGTCTTCTTCTTTCTAACAACCTTAGCCTTTCAGAAATCGAAAAAAACAAAAAGCATATTAGAACTTTCCTTAAAGACTATTATAATCTTAATATTACTTTTGAAAAAACAAGTAAAGTAGTAAATTTCCTAGATATAACTTTAGATTTAGCTACGGGTATATACCAACCTTACCATAAACCTAACCAAAACTTACATTACATACACTCACAATCTAATCACCCTAAATCTATCCTTAAAAACCTTGCATATAATATATCACTTAGAATTTCTAACCTTTCTTCTAACCAAGATGTATTTGATAAAAATGCGACCTTTTATAATGAAGCTCTAGATAGAAGTGGCCACAAAAATAGATTAGAGTATATACCTTCTACTAAAAATACTGAAAGCATACAGCATAATATTACCAACAAACACCAAATGAAAAGTACACACCTAAATGCCACCCACAGTATACCCCAAAATACTAAATCTTCTAATATAAAGTATAGTAACCCTCAAAAAACTACTCATCATACGACTATAATAAATATTAATAATAAAACTCCTAATAAAAAAGATAAAACACCTAAATCTACAAATATAACTAAAAATAGTTGTGGTGAGATCATTAACATTAATCCTCCTAGTAAAAATCATGATACAACATATAAAAATAATAAAAATAATAAACAACATAGAAACCGTAATAGACGAGTTACTTGGTATAATGCTCCTTTTAATTTACAAGTTAAGGATAATATTGCTAAAAAATTTTTTTATATCCTTGAGAAAAACTTCCCGCCAAACCACAAATACCATCAAATCTTAAATAGGTCTACAGTTAAATTCTCATACTCTACAACAAATAACATAAAACAAAATATAAGTGCATATAATGCATATAAATGTAAGAAAACCATAAGTATACCACCAGTACATCAAATTAACAATAATATCTCCTCAAATACAGAATTAACGAAAGGATGTAACTGTAGAAACAAAACAAACTGCCCATTAAAAGGGAATTGTCTTGTTAACAACATAGTCTATAAATGTAATGTTAAAACTAAAGATTCTATTTGCTCATATATAGGAGCTACCTCTAACAATTTTAAGACAAGGTATAATACCCACAAACATAGCTTTAAAAATGCCGCACTGGCTAATACAATATCTCTAGCAGAAAAAATCAATAGTTATAAAAATAAAAATATAAAATATGATTTGACCTGGAGTGTGCTCAAAAGAGCCACCCCTTATCAAAATAATAGAAAGGAATGTAGATTATGTTCCCAAGAACTATTTGAAATAATGAAGTCTAGGGATATCTTATTAAATAAAAGACAGGAATTAATTATATCGTGTAATCATAAACTAAAAAAAACATTTAAATATTATAAACCTAATTAATAACATTATTCTAGAATTTAATTTAATTTAAATGTTAGTTAACCTATAAATTTAATTTAATTAATATTTTATTACAGATGAGAAAATATTATGTAATCATAAATTTTGAAAAACCTTTAAATATTACTAATATATACTCAGTAATTTAATTTATAGATTAATTTTAATTTATTTTAACCTTTTATTATAATTTTTTTTATTATAATTCTTTTACAGATAAAATATAACAAGATAATATCATGTATCCTATGACGGAGAAAGAATTTTTAGTATTATAGACCTAATTAATATACATTTTGGAAATATATTTATTATTTGGTTTTAGTTTTAATCAACCTAAAACTTTAATTTTAATTTGCTTAAAATTAGTATCCTTGTACAGACGAATTGCAGAATGTCATGTAATCATAGAATGGGATGTGTTTTGGATATATACCTAGTTAATATATTCTGTGCAATTTTTTGAAAAAGATATGTATATCTATATGTATATGTATATGTGTGTATTGTATGTGTATCTGTATGTATATTTATGTGACTATATATGTATGTATGTGTATATATATGTATATATATATATATATATGTGTGTATATGTATATATATGTGTATGTGTATGTATATGTATATGTATGCGTATTAATTTTGATTTTTATTTGCATATAATTATATTATGCTATTGATGAAATACAATATCTGCTTTATGTATTATATACCTAATCAACATATACTAATTAACGTATACTATTGAAATAAATATATAATTTTTAATTTAGTTAACATATAATTTATATGCTACTACCGATGTAATACTTTATTTTATTTTTATTTGGGTTTCTTTTCCCTATTACTAAATTCATCTCCTAATATTGATACCATAACGTTATTAACTTTAATTTAGTTATAATGTAATTAATAATCTACTACTGTTTGACTTCATAATTCTGCTTCAAATATTATAAACCTAACTAATTTACACCTTGGAAATCAATATGTTGACTATCTTTGGTTTAGTTAACATATGATTAATGGTATACTTTTTTATTTTGGGATGCATAGATTTCGTATTTCCTAGCACTGAAAATATGTAAGAACATACATTGAATTAAGATACGGAAAATATTATATGTCTCTTGAAACATATATTTACTTTGATCCCCTTCTCCAAACCCCCCCTTTCCCCCATACTATTATCATCTGTTTTTGTAAGCGTATATGTATGAATATATGTGTAGGTGGGTGTCTATATAGGTTTTTGTATTTATTTCTAAATATAAAAATACATATATGAGCATGTAAATATGAATGTAAGATTGAGTGTGTATATATGATTGTACATACATATGTATGTATATATATGTATATATATGTATTATATATGTATGTGTATGTGAATGTGTGGTATGTATATGTGTATGTATATGTATATATGTGTATGTATGTGTATGCTTATATATAGGAATATATATATGTGTATATATGTATGTATATGTATATGCGTGTTTGTATGTATGTGTATATGGGTTCTGTATATATTTGTATGTCTCTCTATTTATATTTTTATCTTCGTATCTATGTGATATATGTGTGTGTGTGTGCACGTATGCATATGTATGTG
>CAXHJY010001137.1:75000-82500 GCA_964016885.1 Eledone cirrhosa
CCAACTTTAACCGCCCCAGGGCTACCTCCTTACTCACCACCATAGGCGCTGAGCTGGCCAGCCGCAGGTGTGAGTCCCACGAGCTAGAGTGGTTCTTCTAGCGCGTCTCTCTCGCCGTCCGCCGGGGAAACGCCTTCTCCATTCTGTCCGCCGGGGCTGTAGGTGGGCCCCATCGCGTACCGTTGTAGTTGTAGAAGAAACGGGATCCACTTGTATATTGTATATATATTTTTTAAATTACCCCACAGGAGAACAACACTACCATCTTCCAGGTTCTTTCATTTTGTCACCAGAAAGTTCATTATCAGAAACTTTAACTTGTATATTCACAATAAATCTAGTAAATCGGACGAGTTGTTTCCATTTTTTAAAACAGATGTTTAAGTTATCTGTTTTGTTAATCAATGTATAATTCAATAATATAAATTTATTTATAATCGCCCATTACATTTTTCAGAACCTTCCTTTATAACTGGCGAGAGGGTGTTATTCTCACACTGAAGACCTGGCTTGAATTTTGGACAACAGAGTGGACTGTCACCCCAAAACAAGATGTGTCCCTTTAATGAACTCTTCATATATCAAATTTCATTCAAAAAGCTTTGCTCAATCAAACTGCCGTGTAGTGTGATCGAACCCGAATCCCCGTATTTAAACTTCTTAACCACACATCTACGTCTGCAAAATACACGTGATTTAGATTTATACCATTTTATGTGGTAGACATATGAATATTATTAGCTGGAAAAATGGAATATTTAATTCCTCCAGTTAGAGAGAAGTATAGAGAATCTCGTGTCTAAAGCTAAGTAATATATGTAAATAAGAGGGAAGTAGACTGACAGAATTAGTAGAACGTCGGATAAAAGGCCATTGCAGTATTTGGTCTGGTTATTTAGATTCTAAATTCAAATTTTGCTGGGGTTGATAAAATAAAGTCCTAGTCAAGTAGTAGGGTTGATTTAATCAACTTTACCCCCCCCCCCTCAAATTTGTTGGCTTTGTGTCTCAGTAAGAAATCGATGTTGAGTCCATGCTAGATGATGAAGAGTGCGGTTTTTGCCTCGGACGCAGCACAGCCGACCAAATATTTACACAACAGCTGGTCTTCGAGAAATCGTGGGAGTATTACCAAGAGGTATATTCTTGTTTTGAAGACCATCGGGACCTGCTGTGGAAGGTTCTGCAGGAGTATGGGATCGATGGTCAGCTTCTTGCTGCTCTGATGTCTCTATACGATGCCCAAGTATTTGTGTTCCGATAAAGGGTGCTAAATCGAAATCATTCAATGTGGGAGTCAGACTCCGACAAGGGTGTGTTCTCTCACCTCTCCTGATCATTATTTTCATGTTTAGGGATAGGGCGGTGGATTGGCAGTATCGGTAGAGGGTCGGACGCCATGCTTTGACGCATAGAGTTACGGCCCTTGCCATTCTGAGTTCAAATCCCGCCGAGGTTAACTTTGCCTTTCATCCTTACGGGTCGATAAAATAAAGTACCAGTAATACACTGAGTAATTGTTGGCCTTGTGCCAAAAGTAGAAACAATTATTTTCATGGATAGGATTGACATGCGCAGCCGGGTCGGAAGTGATATCAAGATTGGCAGGTGTAAAATCAGTCGGCTGGAATTTGCAGACGACATGGTATTACTTAACTCGACAGAAGGCGATCTCCAACTTGCACTTGA
Source organism: Eledone cirrhosa (assembly GCA_964016885.1). NCBI lineage: Eukaryota > Metazoa > Mollusca > Cephalopoda > Octopoda > Eledonidae > Eledone > Eledone cirrhosa. Next base: position 76,690 of record CAXHJY010001137.1, read on the forward strand.
TAGGTTTGATGCCGAGTGTTGCATGGCTGGAATGAAAATCAGTGCTGCTAAAACTGAGGCCCTCGTTCTCCCAAGGAAGCCTGGGCAGCTCACTCTACCTGTAAATGGAGGTCAACTGAAGCAGGTGGAGAAGCTCAGGTATCTCGGAATTGTGTTCATGAGTGATGGAAGGTGGGAAGCTGAATTAAATGCAAGAATCGCAGGAGCTGGTGCATTACTGCACCAGCTTCAGCATTCGGTAATCAGAAGAAAAGCGGTAGGTGTAAAAGCCAAACTCGCTATTTTAATTCGGTAATTGTGCCAACCCTTACATATGGTCATGAATCTTGGGTAATGACCGAAACAATACGATCACGAATACAAGCGGCCAAAATGGGGTCCCCTCGAAGGGTCTTTGGAGTAACCTTACTCGATAGAGTGCGTAGCTCGGAGATCAGGGAGTTACTCCAGGTAGTGCTGCTACTTCTCCAAATTGAGGGATCACAGCTCCTATACAGGAGACCCAGGGGTAGACCCCGAGCAAGATGGTTGGATAACATCCATAAGCTTGTCTGGTCTCGCTTGGGGATCCAGCCGCATCAATTGGTGACGGTTGCTTCTGACAGGACCTGCTGTAAGGAGTGTTTGAAGACTCTTCCCCCACGACCCACACAGGAAGAAGAAGAAGATATGTTTGACCTTTTTTATTATTAAAACATTTAATAGACTTACGACCGTTTCACTCGACTAACCAGGGATGGAATAAAGTTCATTCTTGGAAGAATAGCTCATCAGAATTCAAATAGATCCAAACAATTTACCTTATATGTTTTAATATACCAGTAGGAGAAATCTTCTGACTTCGTAAGTAAAGTTATAAAAGGATGTGTAATGTCGTCACAAATGACTTTATTATATCGAAATAAACGATGTACAATAACTAAGCAAATTGAAATTCCGGTAGAACAATACTATCAATTAAATGAGTAACATAGACATGATGATGAATTCTCCGTTGAGAATTCAGTCATTCGATTAACTGAACGTCGTCTGATTCACGAGTTAATGTGTAAGTGGTTGAGTATTCCACAGACACGTGTACTCATAACTTAATAACTTAACGTAATTCTCAAAATCAACGTGGTAAAGCAAGATCTTTGAATGACAAGTACAGTCCATCCGATGGGCTTCCACACAGTTTCCGTCTACCCAATTCCACTCACAAGGCTTGGGTCAGCTTAAAGCTATGGTAAGTGGCAGTTTCCTAAGCTGGAGTGCAATAGGATCGAAGCCGAGACCTCATTGTTGCAGACCTGTCAACACTCCCCGTCCGACGAGGAGATCTCCCATCAACTTTGGGTGGATGAGAAATGTTTTCTCTGTGAAAATGGGTATAACTTTCATTATCTAAAATCTTCCCATTTTGCCTCATTTCTCCTCGTTTTCGGGCATTTTTTTTTCATGGTAATCCCCGTTTGGGTTTTTAGATGTTGACAGTGAACTTCTTAACCACTCGGCCAGGCTGTGTCAAAACAAATATTTACGTTTGATTTGAAAACTCCAGTATTGGTAGCTGATGAATTGTTAAGACATACACTATCTTCGTGGTAGATTTAAAGCAGTGATTCCTAGAGTGGGAGTTATTGCCACTTTAAGGACATTGGGAGACTCAAGAGAGGCACACGAAGGCAGTAGGGGGGGGGGGGGGGGTTATAGCTTCAGTTTATTCTGTGTGGGCATACTTTCGCATAAATCTTTAAAATTAGGTGTCCAATGCAGGGCTTCCAAGAGAAATTTTGCAAGGCGGTACAAGACCCCTTTAGGACCCGAACCAGGCAAAAGTTTTCTCAAAATGGATGTTGTATGGTTGCTGTGGGGCCTTCTTAGCTCTTGGGCCCCATAACAACGTACCGGCTGGAGCCCTCCTCTCATAGGCCCTGATCCAGTGTCCCTCACTCCTGTCCCTGACGACAGGCTCGGTAGTAAGGGAAGAAAGGGGCAAAAATACAAATTAGTACTTCGTTTTTGTATTTGTTTTGCAAGATTCTTGATGTGAAATCATGTGTTGAAACAGATACTGATATATTTTGAAGAGGGTTTATGCTACCAATAAAAACACATGCTCCAGTTGAGTTTCACTTCAGTTTATCATTAATTGAGTAACTAATCCATTCATTGGTTAGTTTAGTAAACGGGTGGTTGTTTAATTGTTAATTGTCAAAATTCTTTTGTCACACATCCTGTGACCTTTTCAATGCGTACTCCATTTTATCTTTTTAAGGTGTGTATGTGGTACACCACAACAATTAAAGAACCACGGGTTTGCTAAACTAACTAATGAATGGATTAGTTACTCAACTAACAATAAACTGAAGTGAATTCAAGTAGTGCGTATGTTTTTGTTGGCAGTATTACTCCACCTACTAAATGTAACAATACACATTAGTAGTTTCTCGTAAAACTATCGTTTTTAGTTATACAATAAATACTTAAATAAAATATAACAAAATTTAAATTTAATTTCCAATGTATAATTTTTTTTTTTGGGGGGGGGGGTTAAGTTTATAGTGGGATGGATGGGTGTCGATGAAATTATTCTCTAAAAGGGGGTAGTAGTCGTGAAAAAGTTTTGGAAACTATAATATAGAGCAATAGAAAACTATAACGATGCCAGTCTCCGTTATGTCTGTTTGTTATGTCATATAATGATATGGCAGGAAGTACTGGTGATAAGATAAACCATCTCCATCATTAAGCGTAACTTTTGTCTACAAATATCTGAAGTAATATATTTCTATACACACCCTGATTGTATCAATGATGCTTTCAATAGATTTTTCGGCTGTTAGTATAGCTACACCTCTTTTATTTACAACTGAGCTAGAGGAGGAAAGACAGCACCTATTATCTTTTGCTGTGGCCCTCATGACTGGAAAGGAACAACTTATCTTTACATCCTAAGCCTGTCTCGAATGCAACAGGCTAAAGGCTTCCAAGGGCCATGTGCGAATGTTAAGCCAGGTGACGGAATACGTTTACCAGGAAAGAAAATGTACCTCCATTTGATGAGCTTTAGCACATATTCTATCTAAACAAATTCTTTTACAAAGTTTGAGTCGACCCGAGATTATCGTAGAAAATACTTGTTCAAGGTACAGAGCAAGAGAACCGAACTCGGAACCATGTGATGGTAAAGTGAACTTCTTAACCACACAACCTTGCCTACGTCTATCTCATTTGTTAGTGATTCTTTCATTCCATCACACATCCTAAATTAGGAGTCGCACACACGCGACCCGCAAGCTACTTTTCTGCCCACGACAGAACAATTTTCATCACTAATATTTTCCTAAAACTTGGAAATTTGCCTCTCGCCTCCTCCATTCTCGTACAGCAGCATTAATCTTGACGCGCTAATCTAATGCAAACAATCAATTTTAAGATCAGCCAGGGTCTGGCCATGTTTCTCCCCAGGGAAGGGTAAAATGTACTTTAATATTTCAGTTGCTTTCACTTCAAGAGCAAAAACTGAAAAGTAGAAATGTGTATCAAATTTTATATACATTTAAAAAACACCGTTAGTAAAATGTACATTGTCTTGCTTTAAAGACCTATTGCGGTGGAGAGGTAACTGAGCATAGGCGTAACTCGGAAGAATAGTGCCTATGGCAAGCAGTGAAGTTGCACTCCTGCCCAGCACTCTATTTTTAACTATGGATCTAATAATTCATATAAATAGTTTAGTGATCCAACCACCATAGTGCTTCTCACCCACGATAATCAGAGACAGATCATACATCTCACTCTCCGACGATAGCTTATCTAACTCAAATAGAAAGTGCTCCTAGTTCAAGTGGCGCCCCGCTTCAAGTATCGCCCATGGCACGAGCCATGCTTGCCATACCCTAGTTACGTCTCTGTAACTGAGATTATAGATAACCAACTCACACAAACTTTTGTTGAAGATATCTGCTATTTCTTTAAATATAAAACGTTTTTGTTTTTCCCGTTTTCCATAGTACAATTTACCCATGAAATACAATAAAATTGGGGGTAGGCGGAATTTATCAAAAGTTAAAACGGAAAAGAGAATTTACCAAAAGTAAAAACGGAATTAAGGAAAATTTGAAACAGAAAATTTGTCCTCCTACATTTTGTACCAATTCACATATTCCACTTACTATCATATGTGTATTCATTTTCATGAAAAAAAAAAAAAAAAATAGCAGCCTATCAGTTGTATTGCAGATTAACATTATAACTGGTGGAAATCACGCCACCCTCATCTCACTTTTAGCCCGCTGTGCCTACCCCCTGGGGGTAATGGTCCTTTTGTGTCCTTGAATTTGAGACTCCTGTCATAAATGATGGGATTGAAGCGAAGGTCACTCCAAACGGAGTAAGTTACTGAAATGTCGTAACTTATTGGTGAATTACATTTTTCAGACATTTAAGATATTTGTGAAGAGGTGGATCGTTGACAACGAAGTTGTTCTCACCGTCAGCGACATGAAGTGATGCACAGGAGAGTGCTTGGCTGTTTCAGTGCTTCAGCCTCTCTATCACCCGCAGGAATGCCATGATTGTTTTGGTTTACCTCAAATTTTTTTAGAGGGAAACACCAACACTTTCTATTCTAATGTGTAATTGAGGCCAGAGTCAACGACTCTTTTGTTCTATCCCATAGCCTGGATGCTGCGGTAAAAGTGAGAGTCACTGCATTTGTCGCCGAACGGAATAAAATTCTAAAATACCAGGAATTATCGGTAAACTATTTTTCATAGCCCGTGGCATTAAAGACGTCAGAGGGAGCTGGGCCGCTGACAACGAGGGTCTTGTCATTGTTGGCGGCTCGCCTTACCGAGGTATCAGGTGAGGCTTCTGGCCAAGGTGCTTAGTTATTCTAGTGTTTTAGCCACGTTATCACCCGCAGCAAGGCTGCGTTTGTGTTGGCTTACCTAAAAAATTATTAGAGGGGAAACTCCAGCGACCCTTGTGCTGGTGTGTGATTTAATATTTATATCGCCTGTCAACCCCCCCCTTTCTCTTCCTTATTACCCCACCCCTTTCTTTTAGTTTATTAGTATTATATATACCCATAATCTTTACTAGTGTATGTATATATATATACATACATAGTATTTAGGACCGTCTAAGTACTATCTACATAGTCTAAAGTACTGTATATACATCTAACAATCTACTGTACTATATGTCTACAGACTATTGTACTGTATATATAAATCTACATAGTATTTAGTACTATATATAAATCTACATAGTATATAATACTATATATATCTAAATAATATATTTTACTATATATATATTCACATACTATTGCTCATTATATAAATTCTATAGGCAATATGATGTTAATGAAACAAATTGAGGGAGTGTGCATATATTGTTTTTTGTTTAGTGTTGTTGGCTTTAAGTGTATAAATATATCTTGTTTACATCTGTAATTTGTTGAAAAAGTGAGGCGCATATACAGTTAGGGTTTTCACCTTCACTTTTTTAATGTTTTGAAAAATATATAAGAAATATTATACAATTATTTACATATACCCCTCCCCCTCAAATAACATTTTGTGAATTTAATAAGAGGTACTTTACAGGATTCTGTGGGTAACGAAGAGTGGTTTTAGTAGGCCTTTTCTTGAACTGGGACTGGGTTAATCATACTTAACGAGGAATATTTCTTCACTAGAGCTCAGTTCCAATGCCGTCACTTTCCTTCTAGTAATTGGTTTCTTCTCAATAATATACGAAAGATTAGATCGACTCAAAGAATTTTAAAGGCTGAAGACAGTTTAATTTTTATTTATT
>CAXHJY010001138.1:0-2500 GCA_964016885.1 Eledone cirrhosa
ACCTAGCTTCCTTATGGACCACCAGATGACAGATCGGGGTACCCTATCAAAGGCCTTCTCTAGGTCAACAAAGGCTAAGTATAGTGGCTTATTCTTCTCTAAGAACCTCTCTTGCATTTGTCTCACCAAGAAGAGGGCATCTGTTGTACTCTTCCCAGGCACAAAACCAAACTGCATCTCATCTAGTTTGACCCTTTCTCTAATTAGTTGTGCTTTCTGCCACTTTCATAACCTGATCTATCAGTTTTATACCCCTATAATTGCTCCTCTCCAAAGCATCCCCTTTACCTTTGTAGCAATTTATGAGAATACTGCTGCACCAGTCTTTGGGTATGACACCACCATATATAGCCTGATTGATGATGCGTGCAACCAGTTTAGTGCCTACGTCCCCTGATGCCTTCAGCATCTCAGCAACTATTCCCGATGGTCCGGCAGCCTTACCATTTTTCATTTCCCTAATCGCCTCTTGGATCCTATATTCGTCAATCTCAATAGCTGGTCCCTCTGTCGGATCTACCAAGGGTAATTTCTCTCTCTCCCATTTGTTCTCCACATTCATCAGTCTCTCATAATGACATTTCCAGGCCTCCTTTTTCTGATCATTCGTGACACTAAGTACTCCGGCATCATTCCGGACACATTTATCTCCAACAACATCCTGATTTGCATTGACACACTTCCTTGCAATGTGGAACACCGCATGCCTCTGATCTTCCCGTCGCAGAACATTGGCAAACCTCCTACTCTCCGCCTCCCTTCGTGCAAAGTACACCTGACGTCTAGCTTCTCTCTTAGTGGCTGTATATTCTTCCCTACTCCCACCCTTTTTCCAAGCCTTACATGCTATTCTTTTGTCTCTAATGGCCTTATCTACTGTGCTGTTCCACCACCAGGTCACTCTCTGTCTGGTTGGAGCTGTGCCTGCTCCAGCCACAAGTTTCATCAGTAGTCTGCAGCAAGTTGTCACATAAGAAATTCCAGTTATTGTCTATGTCATACGTCTCTAAATCGTCTTCTTTTTCGTCATATACATCTTGAAAGGCTTTCCTAAATTTGTATTTTAGTGAAAGGTCTTTTAGCTTCCAGACCTTTCTTCTCCACACCTTCCTATATGTCTCATTCCATCCCTTGCTTACTGAGATATCACTAACAACTAACCTATGCTGTGGAGTACATTCTTCCCCAGGGTATGCCTTGGTATTAGACACTATCTGCCTGTCCCGCTGCCTAACTAGCAGGAAGTCAATCTGGCTTATGTGCTCACCAGATTTGTAGGTTATTAGGTGGTTGACAGGTTTCTGGAAGATAGTGTTGCAAATAGTCAGTGTACTTGCATCACAAAATTCAAGAAGTCTCACTCCTTCTTCATTTGTTGAACCGTAACCGTGCCCACCATGTACCCCAGTGTAACCATCCTGGAGCTGTCCAACATGACCATTGAAGTCTCCTGCTAGCATAACGATGTCTCCTGGTAGCATAACGATATATCTATACATATATATATATATATACACACACATATATCTATATATATATATATATATATATATATCTTTAAGTCGTTTGGAAGCCTCGACAATGCAAATGGGTAAATCTCCGGGTAACAAGATCCGGTGGTGGAGAGAGAGATGTAAGTGGGTGTACGTTGAGATGCGTGGTGTGTAAAGATGTGTAAATGTGTAGAAGAAAGAAGGGAAGAGTATAAAGGATAAAATTAAAATAACAACACAAGAGAGAGTTACCTTGGGAGAGATTTAATAGTCCCATATATATATATATGGAGGTACATGGCTTAGTGGTTAGAGCATTGGCCTTGCAATCGAAAGGTTGTGAGTTCAATTCTCAGACCGGGTGATGTGTTGTTTCCTTGAGCAAGACACTTTATTTCACATTGCTCCAGTTTACTCAGCTGTAGAAATGAGAGGATAGGGACTGGGGTCCATATCATTCCACTGCAAAGTGGTCGTGGAGGTGGTACGGCAAAAAAGCACCCAGCACTCACTGTAAATGAGGTTGGTGTTAGGAAGGGCATCCAGCTGTAGAAATCAAGCCAGAATCAGTTCCCGTCCCACCCTTGCAAGCAGGGAATAGCGGACGTAAAATGATGATAATAATAATAAAAAAAATATATATATATACACACACATATATATATATAGACACACACATATATATATATATATATATATATATATATATATATATATATATATATATATATATATATACATATATATATACACATATATATATATATATACACACATATATATATATATTCCTGAAAGCAAACCTGCTGGTGGTGCAACAGTAAGGTGGAGGGGTCAATTAAGGCCAAAAAGCAGGCTTTGAAAGTATGGCGGGATGGGGGAAGTAGAGAAGACTATCAAGTGGCCAGGAGGGAAGCTAGGAGACAAGTGTACTTCGCAAGAAGGGAAGCAGAGGAAAGAAAGTTCAAGCATGTTCTATAACGCGAGGACCAAAAACGTGAGGTGTT
>CAXHJY010001138.1:15000-37500 GCA_964016885.1 Eledone cirrhosa
ATATATATATATATATATATATATAACTAGCAGATTTACCCGGCGTTGCTCGGGGTTTGAAATTATGCTAAGAATATACAGTAAAAGAACATTATTTGTCCCCAACCTGACAAAATAAGCAGTCTCTTATATAAGGATTGTCAATAAAGTTGGTTATCTCCCTTACATCAATTTTGATAGCGATTTTTTATTGCTCAACGTGGGTCGATTGGAAAAACTTTTGTGATGTGACCATCTTAGCGACCTGTGCAACGTGCACAGAAAATTTGGTCAAATTCGGTTAATAATTGTAAAAGCCTTAGCTATCGAAAGTTGTACATAGACACACACACATCCTCGCTTTTATATATATAAAGATTACTAGATGAGGGCGGCCTCATCTTCTCCCTCTTTCTGTCACAGTCTCTCTCTAAACAAATGACGTTTCCTTTTATTTCTATGTACATCTCTTTCACTTGGTGCTCCCCGTCTCTATAAAGATGAGGTGGACGTCATAACTTTCTATCTACCGCCTTCTGTCTCCTTAAAAACACAGTGTTCCCTCTCTCTATATAAAGTGTGAAGGAGGGGCAGACAGTACTCTTATAGGGGCCAGTTACTACAATGGTGTCATACAGGGAACATAGGTTTCGTTGGACTGCAGGGATAACTTGTTCAACTACAAGGGTAACAGCTCAGGTGAACAATATTACACTACACATAACTATGACGTCATATGAAGGATGTTACACTATCGATGATGTTATAAGAAGAATGCTATACTAACTATGACGTCATAGGAAGAATGTTGCACTGACTATGACATCATATGAAGAATGATATACTAACTATGACGTCATAGGAAGAATGTTACACTGACTATGACGTCATATGAAGAATGGTGGACTAACTATGATGTCACAAGAATGTTACACTGTGCTGTCATAAGAATGTTACACTATGACGTCATAAGAAGAATGTTACATTATGACGTCATATGAAGAATGTTACACCAGCTATGACGTAATATAAACAATGTTACACTATGGCGTCATATAAAAAAGGTTACACTATGACGTCATATGAAGAATGTTACACTAACTATGACGTCATATAAACAATGCAACACTGGCTATGACGTCATATAAAACAATGTTACACTAACTATGACGCCAAATGAAGAATGTTACACTACCTATGACGTCATATAAAGAATATTACACTATGACGTCATATAAACAATGCAACAGACTATGACGTCATATAAAACAATGTTGGAATATGACGTCATATGAAGAAAGTTACACTAGCTATGACGTCATAAACAATGTTATACTAGCTATGACGTCATAGTCATTTAAAACCTAGCATCTTTTTATAATTGTCTCTACTTTTGGCACAAGCCCAGCAAATACCCAGTGCATTACTGGTACTTTATTTTATCGACCCCGTAAGGATGAAAGGCAAAGTTAACCTCGGCGGGATTTGAACTCAGATCATAAAGGGACGTAACTATGCTAGAAAGCATGGCGTCCAACCCTCTACCGATACTGCCAATACACCGCCCTGTTTATAATGGCTGTTATTTGAGGTCCGTTAGTTTCCAGTTATCATATGTTGATGTTGAAGGATGTGTTTTACCAGGCATTACTTCCGGATATTTCTCCATATTTTGTGTAACCTCCCAAGATACAGGATGGAGTGAAATTAATATTTAATGCTCAGGTTGTAATATATAAGCACTATTATCATCATCATCATCATCATCATACATTGGTTGTACCACACATTGCCTGGGTTGGACAGGTGTTTCTCAGTTCAGCATCTCTCCACTTGTCTCATTCCTTTGTCATCTCCTCTGTGACCTTCAGCAATCTGAGATCAGCTCTCACTTCATCCAGGTCGGCCTTCGTCTTCCTCCACTGTGGTCTTCCTCAACTGAGATTTTCTGACAATTCTTCACCCAACAAACACCATCCTTGTTCATCACATGTCTGTACCAGCACAGTCTCCTCTCCTGCATACTAAGACAGACATATATATATATATATGTATAAAGACATGAACGAGACCGCTGTGTATATGGCAGCTACAACTTCCATTCATACCTAATAAGATTATATATATATATATATATATGTATATGTATATATATAATGAAGGAAATGTGGTAAGGATGTGGTATATATATATTACTTACATATATATATATATATATATATATATGTATATAAGCCAAAGCTGAAACATAGAGACACACCCCACTCCAGACCACCACACCAACACCACCCACTCCACTCCACCCCACCCTAGACCACCACATCAACCACCCACATAATATACCACCCTACCTCACCACACCACCCCGCCCACATCATACATACACTCCAACCCCCACCTCACCTGTAATGTCACAAACTTTAATCATTTAACACTGTTACATGGTTCACTGCTTTCCTTTCTCTTTCACTGAAAATACAGACATACTCTTTCACAACAACAACAATGACATACTCTTTCACAGCAACAACAACAACATACTCTTTCACAACAACAACAACAACATACTCTTTCACAGCAACAACAACAACATACTCTTTCACAACAACGACAACATACTCTTTCACAGCAACAACAACATACTCTTTCAAAACAACAACAACATCATACTCTTTCAAAACAACAACAACAACATACTCTTTCACAACAACAACAACATACTCTTTCACAACAACATACTCTTTCACAACAACAACAACATACTCTTTCACAACAACAACAACAACATACTCTTTCACAACAACGACAACGACATACTCTTTCTCAACAACAACATACTCTTTCACAACAAAAACAACATACTCTTTCACAACAACAACAACAACATACTCTTTCACAACAACAACATACTCTTTCACAACAACAACATACTCTTTCACAACAACAACGACATACTCTTTCACAACAACAACAACATACTCTTTCACAGCAACAACAACGCATTACTCTTTCACAACAACAACAACATACTCTTTCACAACAACAACATACTCTTTCACAACAACAACAACATACTCTTTCACAACAACCACATACTCTTTCACAACAACAACATACTCTTTCACAACAACAACATACTCTTTCACAACAACGACATACTCTTTCACAACAACAACATACTCTTTCACAACAACAACATACACTTTCACAACAACAACAACATACTCTTTCACAACAACAACAACGACATACTCTTTCACAACAACAACAACGACATACTCTTTCACAACAACAACAACATACTCTTTCACAACAAAAACAACAACAACAACATACTCTTTCACAACAACGACATACTCTTTCACAACAACAACAACATACTCTTTCACATCAACAACATACTCTTTCACAACAACAACAACATACTCTTTCACAACAACAACATACTATTTCACAACAACAACATACTCTTTCACAACAACAACAACGACATACTCTTTCACAACAACAACATACTCTTTCACAACAACAACATACTCTTTCACATCAACAACAACGACATACTCTTTCACAACAACAACAACATACTCTTTCACAACAACAACAACATCATACTCTTTCACAACAACAGCAACAACATACTCTTTCACAACAACAACAACAACATACTCTTTCACAGCAACATACTCTTTCACAACAACATACTCATTCACAACAACAACATACTCTTTCACAACAACAACATACTCTTTCACAACAACAACATACTCTTTCACAACAACAACATACTCTTTCACAACAACATACACTTTCACAACAACAACAACAACATACTCTTTCACAACAACAACATACTCTTTCACAACAAAAACATACTCTTTCACAACAACAACAATAACATACTCTTTCACAACAACAACATACTCTTTCACAACAACGACATACTCTTTCACAACAACAACATACTCTTTCACAACAACAACATACACTTTCACAACAACAACAACATACTCTTTCACAACAACAACAACGACATACTCTTTCACAACAACAACAACGACATACTTTTTCACAACAACAACAACATACTCTTTCACAACAACAACAACAACATACTCTTTCACAACAACGACATACTCTTTCATAACAACAACAACATACTCTTTCACATCAACAACATACTCTTTCACAACAACAACAACATACTCTTTCACAACAACAACATACTATTTCACAACAACAACATACTCTTTCACAACAACAACAACGACATACTCTTTCACAACAACAACATACTCTTTCACAACAACAACATACTCTTTCACATCAACAACAACGACATACTCTTTCACAACAACAACAACATACTCTTTCACAACAACAACAACAACATACTCTTTCACAACAACAACATACTCTTTCACAACAACAACAACATACTCTTTCACAACAACCACATACTCTTTCACAACAACAACATACTCTTTCACAACAACAACATACTCTTTCACAACAACGACATACTCTTTCACAACAACAACATACTCTTTCACAACAACAACATACACTTTCACAACAACAACAACATACTCTTTCACAACAACAACAACGACATACTCTTTCACAACAACAACAACGACATACTCTTTCACAACAACAACAACATACTCTTTCACAACAAAAACAACAACAACAACATACTCTTTCACAACAACGACATACTCTTTCACAACAACAACAACATACTCTTTCACATCAACAACATACTCTTTCACAACAACAACAACATACTCTTTCACAACAACAACAACAACATACTCTTTCACAACAACAACATACTCTTTCACAACAACAACATACTCTTTCACAACAACAACGACATACTCTTTCACAACAACAACAACATACTCTTTCACAGCAACAACAACGCATTACTCTTTCACAACAACAACAACATACTCTTTCACAACAACAACATACTCTTTCACAACAACAACAACATACTCTTTCACAACAACCACATACTCTTTCACAACAACAACATACTCTTTCACAACAACAACATACTCTTTCACAACAACGACATACTCTTTCACAACAACAACATACTCTTTCACAACAACAACATACACTTTCACAACAACAACAACATACTCTTTCACAACAACAACAACGACATACTCTTTCACAACAACAACAACGACATACTCTTTCACAACAACAACAACATACTCTTTCACAACAAAAACAACAACAACAACATACTCTTTCACAACAACGACATACTCTTTCACAACAACAACAACATACTCTTTCACATCAACAACATACTCTTTCACAACAACAACAACATACTCTTTCACAACAACAACATACTATTTCACAACAACAACATACTCTTTCACAACAACAACAACGACATACTCTTTCACAACAACAACATACTCTTTCACAACAACAACATACTCTTTCACATCAACAACAACGACATACTCTTTCACAACAACAACAACATACTCTTTCACAACAACAACAACATCATACTCTTTCACAACAACAGCAACAACATACTCTTTCACAACAACAACAACAACATACTCTTTCACAGCAACATACTCTTTCACAACAACATACTCATTCACAACAACAACATACTCTTTCACAACAACAACATACTCTTTCACAACAACAACATACTCTTTCACAACAACAACATACTCTTTCACAACAACATACACTTTCACAACAACAACAACAACATACTCTTTCACAACAACAACATACTCTTTCACAACAAAAACATACTCTTTCACAACAACAACAATAACATACTCTTTCACAACAACAACATACTCTTTCACAACAACGACATACTCTTTCACAACAACAACATACTCTTTCACAACAACAACATACACTTTCACAACAACAACAACATACTCTTTCACAACAACAACAACGACATACTCTTTCACAACAACAACAACGACATACTTTTTCACAACAACAACAACATACTCTTTCACAACAACAACAACAACATACTCTTTCACAACAACGACATACTCTTTCATAACAACAACAACATACTCTTTCACATCAACAACATACTCTTTCACAACAACAACAACATACTCTTTCACAACAACAACATACTATTTCACAACAACAACATACTCTTTCACAACAACAACAACGACATACTCTTTCACAACAACAACATACTCTTTCACAACAACAACATACTCTTTCACATCAACAACAACGACATACTCTTTCACAACAACAACAACATACTCTTTCACAACAACAACAACAACATACTCTTTCACAACAACAACATACTCTTTCACAACAACAACAACATACTCTTTCACAACAACCACATACTCTTTCACAACAACAACATACTCTTTCACAACAACAACATACTCTTTCACAACAACGACATACTCTTTCACAACAACAACATACTCTTTCACAACAACAACATACACTTTCACAACAACAACAACATACTCTTTCACAACAACAACAACGACATACTCTTTCACAACAACAACAACGACATACTCTTTCACAACAACAACAACATACTCTTTCACAACAAAAACAACAACAACAACATACTCTTTCACAACAACGACATACTCTTTCACAACAACAACAACATACTCTTTCACATCAACAACATACTCTTTCACAACAACAACAACATACTCTTTCACAACAACAACATACTATTTCACAACAACAACATACTCTTTCACAACAACAACAACGACATACTCTTTCACAACAACAACATACTCTTTCACAACAACAACATACTCTTTCACATCAACAACAACGACATACTCTTTCACAACAACAACAACATACTCTTTCACAACAACAACAACATCATACTCTTTCACAACAACAGCAACAACATACTCTTTCACAACAACAACAACAACATACTCTTTCACAGCAACATACTCTTTCACAACAACATACTCATTCACAACAACAACATACTCTTTCACAACAACAACATACTCTTTCACAACAACAACATACTCTTTCACAACAACAACATACTCTTTCACAACAACATACACTTTCACAACAACAACAACAACATACTCTTTCACAACAACAACATACTCTTTCACAACAACAACATACTCTTTCACAACAAAAACATACTCTTTCACAACAACAACAATAACATACTCTTTCACAACAACAACATACTCTTTCACAACAACGACATACTCTTTCACAACAACAACATACTCTTTCACAACAACAACATACACTTTCACAACAACAACAACATACTCTTTCACAACAACAACAACGACATACTCTTTCACAACAACAACAACGACATACTTTTTCACAACAACAACAACATACTCTTTCACAACAACACCAACAACATACTCTTTCACAACAACGACATACTCTTTCATAACAACAACAACATACTCTTTCACAACAACAACAACATACTCTTTCACAACAACAACAACATCATACTCTTTCACAACAACAGCAACAACATACTCTTTCACAACAACAACATACTCTTTCACAACAACAACAACGACATACTCTTTCACAACAACGACATACTCTTTCACAACAACAACAACATACTCTTTCAAAACAACAACAACATACTCTTTCACAACAACAACAACAACATACTCTTTCACAACAACAACAACATACTCTTTCACAACAACAACAACATACTCTTTCACAGCAACAACATACTTTTCACAACAACAACAACATACTCTTTCACAACAACAACGTACTCTTTCACAACAACAACAACATACTCTTTCACAATAACAACATACTCTTTCACAGCAACAACAACATACTCTTTCACAACAACAACAACAACAACATACTCTTTCACAACAACAACATACTCTTTCACAACAACAACATACACTTTCACAGCAACAACAACATACTCTTTCACAACAACAACATACTCTTTCACAACAACATACACTTTCACAACAACAACAACGACATACTCTTTCATAACAACAATAACATACTCTTTCACAACAACAACAACAACATACTCTTTCACAACAACAACATACTCTTTCACAACAACAACAACGACATACTCTTTCACAACAACAACATACTCTTTCACAACAACAACAACGACATACTCTTTCACAACAACTACATACTCTTTCACAACAACAACAACATACTCTTTCAAAACAACAACAACATACTCTTTCACAACAACAACAACAACATACTCTTTCACAACAACAACAACATACTCTTTAACAACAACAACAACATACTCTTTCACAACAACAACGACATACTCTTTCACAACAACAACAACATACTCTTTCACAACAACAACATACTCTTTCACAACAACAACGACATACTCTTTCACAACAACAACAACAACAACATACTCGTTCACAACAACAACAACATACTCTTTCACAATAACAACATACTCTTTCACAACAACAACATACTCTTTCACAGCAACAACAACATACTCTTTCACAACAACAACACCATACTCTTTCACAACAACAACAACGACATACTCTTTCACAACAACATACTCTTTCACAACAACAACATACTCTTTCACAACAACAGCAACAACATACTCTTTCACAACAACAACATACTCTTTCACAACAACAACAACAACAACAACAACATACTCATTTCTCAACAACAACATACTCTTTCACAACAACAACATTCTCTTTCGCAACAACAACAACAACATACTCTTTCACAACAACAACAACATACTCTTTCACAACAACAACAACAACATACTCTTTCACAACAACAACAACATACTCACAACAACAACATACTCTTTCACAACAACAACATACTCACAACAACCTCTTTCACAGCAATAACAACAACAATGGGATCTGATTTAGTCACAAGGCCAGCAACTTGGGGGGAGGGGTCAATTAAGTCGAATTAGTGTGTTACTGGTACTCTATTCTATTGACTTTGTAACTTCGTAAAGCCCATCTCCCCAACATCATCCACTTCAGTAAGAGACTGAAGGATTGATCCAAACAAGATATTCCAACAAATAACTATGAAGTCAATATCATAGAGTATGTCACCCGAGTGGCTAAAACAACTAGAAACCATTGATCATATAATTTCAATGTCTTTTAGCGCCAACTGAATACCCTAACCCTTTAGCATTTAAACTGGCTGTAACAGGCCACTCATACTGATTTTAAGGTATTATTCTTAAAATAAATATCAAATATCAGGTAAGATTTACCTCATATAGAAATCAGCGGCTAGAAGTTTGGGCCTGTAGTAGTGTGTGGGCTGTAGTAGTGTGTGGGGCTGTAGTAGTGTGTGGGCTGTAGTAGTGTGTGGGCTGTAGTTGTGTGTGGGCTGTAGTAGTGTGTGGGCTGTAGTAGTGTGTGGGATGTAGTAGTGTGTGGGCTGTAGTAGTGTCTGGGCTGTAGTAGTGTGGGACCGTAGTAGTGTGTGGGCTGTAGAAGTGTGTGGGCTGTAGTAGTGTGTGGGGCTGTAGTAGTGTGGGGGCTGTAGTAGTGTGTGGGCTGTAGTAGTGTGGGGCTGTAGTAGTGTGGGGCTGTAGTAGTGTGTGGGCTGTAGTAGTGTGTGGGGCTGAAGTAGTGTGTGGGCTGTAGTAGTGTGTGGGCTGTAGTACTGTGTGGGCTGTAATAGTGTGTGGGGCTGTAGTAGTGTGTGGGCTGTAGTAGTGTGTGGGCTGTAGTAGTGTGGGGCTGTAGTAGTGTGGGGCTGTAGTAGTGTGTGGGCTGTAGTAGTGTGTGGGGCTGAAGTAGTGTGTGGGCTGTAGTAGTGTGTGGGCTGTAGTAGTGTGTGGGCTGTAGTAGTGTGTGGGCTGTAGTAGTGTGTGTGGCTGTAGTAGTGTGTGGGCTGTAGTAGTGTGGGGGCTGTAGTAGTGTGTGGGCTGTAGTAGTGTGGGGGCTGTAGTAGTGTGTGGGCTGTAGTAGTGTGGGGGCTGTAGTAGTGTGTGGGCTTAGTAGTGTCTGGGCTGTAGTAGTGTGTGGGGCTGAAGTAGTGTGTGGGCTGTAGTAGTGTGGGGGCTGTAGTAGTGTGTGGGGCTGTAGTAGTGTGTGGGCTGTAGTAGTGTGGGGGCTGTAGTAGTGTGTGGGCTGTAGTAGTGTGTGGGCTATAGTAGTGTGTGGGCTGTGGTAGTGTGGCGGCTGTAATAGTGTGTGGGGCTGTAGTAGTGTGTGGGCTGTAATAGTGTGTGGGACTGTAGTAGTGTGTAGGGCTGTAGTAGTGTGTGGGGCTGTAGTAGTGTGTGGGGCTGTAGTAGTGTGTGGGCTGTAGTAGTGTGTGGGGCTGTAGTAGTGTGTGGGGCTGTAGTAGTGTGTGGGCTGTAGTAGTGTGTGGGGCTGTAGTAGTGTGTGGGCTGTAGTAGTGTGTGGGGCTGTAGAAGTGTATGGGCTGTAGTAGTGTCTGGGCTGTAGTTGTGTGTGGGGCTGTAGTAGTGTGTGGGGCTGTAGTAGTGTGTGGGCTGTAGTAGTGTCTGGGCTGTAGTAGTGTGTGGGCTGTAGTAGTGTGTGGGCTGTAGAAGTGTATGGGCTGTAGTAGTGTGTGGGCTGTAGTAGTGTGTGGGATGTAGAAGTGTGTAGGGCTGTAGTAGTGTGTGGGCTGTAGTAGTGTGTGGGCTGTAGAAGTGTATGGGCTGTAGTAGTGTCTGGGCTGTAGTAGTGTGTGGGGCTGTAGTAGTGTGTGGGCTGTAGTAGTGTGTGGGCTGTAGAAGTGTATGGGCTGTAGTAGTGTCTGGGCTGTAGTTGTGTGTGGGGCTGTAGTAGTGTGTGGGCTGTAGTAGTGTCTGGGCTGTAGTAGTGTGTGGGCTGTAGTAGTGTGTGGGCTGTAGTAGTGTGTGGACTGTAGTAGTGTGTGGGCTGTAGTAGTGTGTGGACTGTAGTAGTGTGTGGGCTGTAGTAGTGTGTGGGGCTGTAGTAGTGTGTGGGCTGTAGTAGTGTGTAGGGCTGTAGAAGTGTATGGGCTGTAGTAGTGTCTGGGCTGTAGTTGTGTGTGGGGCTGTAGTAGTGTGTGGGCTGTAGTAGTGTGTGGGCTGTAGTAGTGTGTGGGCTGTAGCAGTGTGTGGGCTGTAGTAGTGTGTGGGCTGTAGTAGTGTGTGTGGCTGTAGTAGTGTGTGGGCTGTAGTAGTGTGTGGGCTGTAGTAGTGTGTGGGGCTGTAGTAGTGCGTGGGCTGTAGAAGTGTATGGGCTGTAGTAGTGTGTGGGCTGTAGTAGTGTGTGGACTGTAGAAGTGTGTGGGCTGTAGCAGTGTGTGGGCTGTAGTAGTGTGTAGGGCTGTAGTAGTGTGTGGGCTGTAGTAGTGTGGGCTGTAGTAGTGTGTGGGGCTGTAGTAGTGTGTGGGGCTGTAGTAGTGTGTGGGCTGTAGTAGTGTGGGACCGTAGTAGTGTGTGGGCTGTAGTAGTGTGTGTGGCTGTAGTAGTGTGGGGCTGTAGTAGTGTGTGGGCTGTAGTGGTGTGTGGGCTGTAGTAGTGTGTGGGCTGTAGCAGTGTGTGGGCTGTAGTAGTGTGTGGGCTGTAGAAGTGTGTGTGGCTGTAGTAGTGTGTAGGGCTGTAGTTGTGTGTGGGGCTGTAGAAGTGTGTGTGGCTGTAGTAGTGTGTGGGCTGTAGCAGTTTGTGGGCTGTAGTAGTGTGTGTGGCTGTAGTAGTGTGTGGGCTGTAGTAGTGTGGGGGCTGTAGTAGTGTGTGGGCTGTAGAAGTGTGTGGGCTGTAGTAGTGTGTTGGCTGTATTAGTGTGGGACCGTAGTAGTGTGTGGTCTGTAGTAGTGTGTGGGCTGTAGTAGTGTGTGGGCTGTAGTAGTGTGTGGGCTGTAGTAGTGTGTGGGATGTAGTAGTGTGTGGGCTGTAGTAATGTGTGGGCTGTAGTAGTGTGGGACCGTAGTAGTGTGTGGGCTGTAGTAGTGTGTGTGGGCTGTAGTAGTGTGGGGGCTGAAGTAGTGTGTGGGGCTGTAGTAGTGTGTGGGCTGTAGTAGTGTGGGGCTGTAGTAGTGTGTGGGCTGTAGTAGTGTGGGACCGTAGTAGTGTGGGGGCTGTAGTAGTGTGTGGGCTGTTGTAGTGTGTGGGCTGCAGTAGTGTGGGACCGTAGTAGTGTGTGGGCTGTAGTAGTGTGTGGGCTGTAGTAGTGTGGGACCGTAGTAGTGTGTCGGCTGTAGTAGTGTGTGGGCTGTAGTAGTGTGTGGGCTGTTGTAGTGTGTGGGATGTAGTAGTGTGTGGGCTGTAGTAGTGTGGGACCGTAGTAGTGTGGGGGCTGTAGTAGTGTGGGGGCTGTAGAAGTGTGTGGGCTGTAGTAGTGTGTGGGATGTAGTAGTGTGTGGGCTGTAGTAGTGTGTGGGCTGTAGTAGTGTGGGACCGTAGTAGTGTGTGGGCTGTAGTAGTGTGTGGGCTGTAGTAGTGTGTGTGGCTGTAGTAGTGTGTGGGCTGTAGTAGTGTGTGGGCTGTAGTAGTGTGTGTGGCTGTAGTAGTGTGTGGGCTGTAGTAGTGTGTGGGCTGTAGTAGTGTGTGGGCTGTGGAAGTGTGTGGACTGTAGAAGTGTGTGGGCTGTAGCAGTGTGTGGGCTGTAGTAGTGTGTGGGCTGTAGTACTGTGCGGGGCTGTAGTAGTGTGTGGGCTGTAGTAGTGTGTGGGGCTGTAGTAGTGTGTGGGCTGTAGTAGTGTGTGGGGCTGTAGTAGTGTGTGGGCTGTAGTAGTGTGTGGGGCTGTAGTAGTGTGTGGCCTGTAGTAGTGTCTGGGCTGTAGAAGTGTGTGGGCTGTAGTAGTGTCTGGGCTGTAGAAGTGTGTGGGGCTGTAGTAGTGTGTGGGCTGTAGTAGTGTGTGGGCTGTAGTAGTGTGTGGGGCTGTAGTAGTGTGTGTGGGCTGTAGTAGTGTGGGGGCTGTAGTAGTGTGTGGGCTGTAGTAGTGTGGGACTGTAGTAGTGTGTGGGCTGTAGTAGTGTGGGACTGTAGTAGTGTGTGGGCTGTAGTAGTGTGTGGGCTGTAGTAGTGTGTGGGCTGTAGTAGTGTGTGGGCTGTAGTAGTGCGTGGGATGTGAAAGTGTGTGGGCTGTAGTAGTGTGTGGGATGTAGTAGTGTGTGGGCTGTAGTAGTGTGTGGGCTGTAATAGTGTGTGGGCTGTAGTAGTGTGTGGGCTGTAGAAGTGTGTGGGCTGTAGTAGTGTGTGGGCTGTAGTAGTGTGTGGGCTGTAGAAGTGTGTGGGCTGTAGTAGTGTCTGGGCTGTAGTAGTGTGTGGGGCTGTAGTAGTGTGTGGGCTGTAGTAGTGTGTGGGCTGTAGAAGTGTGTGGGCTGTAATAGTGTGTGGGCTGTAGTAGTGTGTGGGCTGTTGTAGTGTGTGGGCTGTAGTAGTGTCTGGGCTGTAGTAGTATGTGGGCTGTAGTAGTGTGTGGGCTGTAGAAGTGTGTGGGCTGTAGTAGTGTCTGGGCTGTAGTAGTGTGTGGGGCTGTAGTAGTGTGTGGGCTGTAGTAGTGTCTGGGCTGTAGTAGTGTGTGGGGCTGTAGTAGTGTGTGTGGGCTGTAGTAGTGTGGGGTCTGTAGTAGTGTCTGGGCTGTAGTAGTGTGTGGGCTGTAGTAGTGTGTGGGCTGTAGTAGTGTGGGGGCTGTAGTAGTGTGTGGGCTGTAGTAGTGTGTGGGCTGTAGTAGTGTCTGGGCTGTAGTAGTGTGTGGGGCTGTAGTAGTGTGGGGGCTGTAGTAGTGTGTGGGCTGTAGTAGTGTGGTGGCTGTAGTAGTGTGTGGGCTGTAGTAGTGTGTGGGTTGTAGTAGTGTGTGTGGCTGTAGTAGTGTCTGGGCTGTAGTAGTGTGGGACCGTAGTAGTGTGTGGGCTGTAGTAGTGTGTGGGCTGTAGTAGTGTGTGGGCTGTAGTAGTGTGTGGGCTGTAGAAGTGTGTGGGCTGTAGTAGTGTGTGGTCTGTAGTAGTGTGTGGGCTGTAGTAGTGTGGGACCGTATTAGTGTGTGGGCTGTAGTAGTGTGTGGGCTGTAGTAGTGTGTGGGCTGTAGTAGTGTGTGGGCTTTAGTAGTGTGTGGGCTGTAGTAGTGTGTGGGTTGTAGTAGTGTGTGTGGCTGTAGTAGTGTGTGGGCTGTAGTTGTGTGTGAGGCTGTAGTAGTGTGTGGGGCTGTAGTAGTGTGTGGGCTGTAGTAGTGTGTGGGCTGTAGTAGTGTGTGGGGCTGTAGTAGTGTGTGGGCTGTAGTAGTGTGTGGGCTGTAGTAGTGTGTGGGCTGTAGTAGTGTGTGTGGCTGTAGTAGTGTGTGGGCTGTAGTAGTGTGTGAGGCTGTAGTAGTGTGTGGGGCTGTAATAGTGTGTGGGCTGTAGTAGTGTGTGGGGTGCAGTAGTGTGTGGGGCTGTAGTAGTGTGTGGGCTGTAGTAGTGTGTGGGGCTGTAGTAGTGTGGGGGCTGTAGTAGTGTGTGGGCTGTAGTAGTGTGGGACCGTAGTAGTGTGTGGGCTGTAGTAGTGTGTGGGCTGTAGTAGTGTGTGTGGGCTGTAGTAGTGTGGGGGCTGTAGTAGTGTGTGGGCTGTAGTAGTGTCTGGGCTGTAGTAGTGTGTGGGGCTGTAGTAGTGTGTGTGGGCTGTAGTAGTGTGGGGGCTGTAGTAGTGTGTGGGCTGTAGTAGTGTGTGGGCTGTAGTAGCGTGGGACTGTAGTAGTGTGTGGGCTGTAGTAGTGTGTGGGCTGTAGTAGTGTGTGGGCTGTAGTAGTGTGTGGGCTGTAGTAGTGCGTGGGCTGTGAAAGTGTGTGGGCTGTAGTAGTGTGTGGGATGTAGTAGTGTGTGGGCTGTAGTAGTGTGTGGGCTGTAGTAGTGTGGGACCGTAGTAGTGTGTGGGCTGTAGAAGTGTGTGGGCTGTAGTAGTGTGTGGGCTGTAGTAGTGTGTGGGCTGTAGTAGTGTGTGGGCTGTAGTAGTGTGTGTGGCTGTAGTAGTGCGTGGGCTGTAGTAGTTTGGGACCGTAGTAGTGTGTGGGCTGTAGTAGTGTGTGGGCTGTAGTAGTGTGTGGGCTGTAGTAGTGTGTGGGCTGTAGAAGTGTGTGGGCTGTAATAGTGTGTGGGCTGTAGTAGTGTGTGGGTTGTAGTAGTGTGTGTGGCTGTAGTAGTGTGTGGGCTGTAGTAGTGTGTGGGCTGTAGTAGTGTGTGGGCTGTAGAAGTGTGTGGGCTGTAATAGTGTGTGGGCTGTAGTAGTGTGTGGGTTGTAGTAGTGTGTGGGGCTGTAGTAGTGTGTGGGCTGTAGTAGTGTGGGCTGTAGTAGTGTGTGGGCTGTAGTAGTGTGTGGGCTGTTTTAGTGTGTGGGCTGTAGTAGTGTCTGGGCTGTAGTAGTGTGTGGGCTGTAGTAGTGTGTGGGCTGTAGAAGTGTGTGGGCTGTAGTAGTGTCTGGGCTGTAGTAGTGTGTGGTGCTGTAGTAGTGTGTGGGCTGTAGTAGTGTGTGGGCTGTGGAAGTGTGTGGGCAGTAATAGTGTGTGGGCTGTAGTAGTGTGTGGGCTGTTGTAGTGTATGGGCTGTAGTAGTGTCTGGGCTGTAGTAGTGTGTGGGCTGTAGAAGTGTGTGGGCTGTAGTAGTGTCTGGGCTGTAGTAGTGTGTGGGGCTGTAGTAGTGTGTGGGCTGTAGTAGTGTCTGGGCTGTAGTAGTGTGTGGGGCTGTAGTAGTGTGTGTGGGCTGTAGTAGTGTGGGGGCTGTAGTAGTGTATGGGCTGTAGTAGTGTGTGGGCTGTAGTAGTGTGTGGGCTGTAGTTGTGTGTGGGCTGTAGTAGTGTCTGGGCTGTAGAAGTGTGTGGGCTGTAGTAGTGTCTGGGTTGTAGTAGTGTGTGGGGCTGTAATAGTGTGTGGGCTGTAGTAGTGTCTAGGCTGTAGTAGTGTGTGGGGCTGTAGTAGTGTGTGGGCTGTAGTAGTGTGGGGGCTGTAGTAGTGTGTGGGCTGTAGTAGTGTGTGGGCTGTAGTAGTGTCTAGGCTGTAGTAGTGTGTGGGGCTGTAGTAGTGTGTGGGCTGTAGTAGTGTGGGGGCTGTAGTAGTGTGTGGGCTGTAGTAGTGTGTGGGGCTGTAGTAGTGTGTGGGGCTGTAGTAGTGTGTGGGGCTGTAGTAGTGTGTGGGGCTGTAGTAGTGTGTGGGGCTGTAGTAGTGTTTGGGCTGTAGTACTGTGTGGGGCTGTAATAGTGTGTGGGCTGTAGTAGTGTGTGGGCTGTAGTAGTGTGGGACCGTAGTAGTGTGTGGGCTGTAGTAGTGTGTGGGCTGTAGTAGTGTGTTAGTTGTAGTAGTGTGTGTGGCTGTAGTAGTGTGTGGGCTGTAGTAGTGTGTGAGGCTGTAGTAGTGTGTGGGCTGTAGTAGTGTGTGGGCTGTAGTAGTGTGTGGGGCTGTAGTAGTGTGTGGGCTGTAGTAGTGTGTGGGGCTGTAGTAGTGTGTTAGTTGTAGTAGTGTGTGTGGCTGTAGTAGTGTGTGAGGCTGTAGTAGTGTGTGGGCTGTAGTAGTGTGTGGGCTGTAGTAGTGTGTGGGGCTGTAGTAGTGTGTGGGCTGTAGTAGTGTGTGGGGCTGTAGTAGTGTGTTAGTTGTAGTAGTGTGTGGGCTGTAGTAGTGTGTGAGGCTGTAGTAGTGTGTGGGCTGTAGTAGTGTGTTAGTTGTAGTAGTGTGTGTGGCTGTAGTAGTGTGTGGGCTGTAGTAGTGTGTGGGCTGTAGTAGTGTGTGGGCTGTAGTAGTGTGTGGGGCTGTAGTAGTGTGTGGGGCTGTAGTAGTGTGTGGGCTGTAGTAGTGTGGGGGCTGTAGTAGTGTGTGGGCTGTAGTAGTGTGTGGGGCTGTAGTAGTGTGTGGGCTGTAGTAGTGTGGGACCGTAGTAGTGTGGGACCGTAGTAGTGTGTGGGCTGTAGTAGTGTGTGGGCTGTAGTAGTGTGTGGGCTGTAGTAGTGTGTGGGCTGTAGTAGTGTGTGTGGCTGTAGTAGTGTGTGGGCTGTAGTAGTGTGTGAGGCTGTAGTAGTGTGTGGGGCTGTAGTAGTGTGTGGGCTGTAGTAGTGTCTGGGCTGTAGTAGTGTGTGGGGCTCTGTAGTAGTGTGTGGGCTGTAGTAGTGTGTGGGGCTGTAGTAGTGTGTGGGCTGTAGTAGTGTGGGACCGTAGTAGTGTGTGGGCTGTAGTAGTGTGTGGGATGTAGTAGTGTGTGGGCTGTAGAAGTGTGTGGGCTGTAATAGTGTGTGGGCTGTAGTAGTGTGTGGGCTGTAGTATTGTGTGGGCTGTAGTAGTGTGTGGGCTGTAGTAGTGTGTGCGCTGTAGTAGTGTGTGGGCTGTAGTAGTGTGGGACCGTAGTAGTGTGTGGGCTGTAGTAGTGTCTGGGCTGTAGTAGTGTGTGGGCTGTAGTAGTGTGTGGGCTGCAGTAGTGTGTGGGCTGTAGTAGTGTGTGGACTGTAGTAGTGTGTGGGCTGTAGTAGTGTGGGACCGTAGTAGTGTGTGGGCTGTAATAGTGTGTGGGCTGTAGTAGTGTCTGGGCTGTAGTAGTGTGTGGGCTGTAGTAGTGTGTGGGCTGTAGTAGTGTGTGGGCTGTAGTAGTGTGTGGGCTGTAGTAGTGTGTTGGTTGTAGTAGTGTGTGTGGCTGTAGTAGTGTGTGGGCTGTAGTAGTGTGTGAGGCTGTAGTAGTGTGTGGGGCTGTAGTAGTGTGTGGGCTGTAGTAGTGTGTGGGCTGTAGTAGTGTGTGGGGCTCTGTAGTAGTGTGTGGGCTGTAGTAGTGTGTGGGGCTGTAGTAGTGTGTGGGGCTGTAGTAGTGTGTGGGCTGTAGTAGTGTGGGACCGTAGTAGTGTGTGGGCTGTAGTAGTGTGTGGGCTGTAGTAGTGTGTGGGCTGTAGTAGTAATAGGAAGAAATGAGATGTTATGTGAAATGTGAGGTAAAGCCTTTACCGTGAAAAGACAATAGTAAATATAGAGTAATGTAAATAGTAAGGGGTTGTCAGGTACAACAGGACTATATAGTACCTTGACTGGTACAACAGGGCTATATAGTACCTTGACTGGTACAACAGGACTATATAGTACCTTGACTGGTACAACAGGACTATATAGTACCTTGACTGGTACAACAGGGCTATATAGTACCTTGACTGGTACAACAGGGCTATATAGTACCTTGACAGGCACAACAGGACTACGAGTATATAGTACCTTGACAGGTACAACAGGACTGTATAGTACCTTGACAGGTACAACAGGACTATATAGTACCTTGATAGGTACAACAGGACTATATAGTACCCTGACAGGTACAATAGGACTATATTGTACCCTGGCAGGTAAATGAGGGCTATATAGTACCCTGACAGGTACAACAGGACTATATAGTACTTTGACAGGTAAATCAGGGCTATATAGTACCCTGACAGGTAAATCAGGGCTATATAGTACCTTGACAGGTACAACAGGACTTTATTGTACCTTGGCAGGTACCTCAGCGCTGTATAGTACCTTGACAGGTACAACAGGGCTGTATAGTGCCTACATTGGATGATAAGTATTTTGATCTTCCGCATCAAAAGAGTTGATGAGAGCATCAAGCACCTCCTGTTCTTGAAAAAAGGTCACATTCCACATCTTTAGAGTTCAAACTTACCAGAAGATAGACACAAATAAACCTGATGTAATATTGAAGGACTTTAAATGTTTGCTGACTGACATGACCGTTCCTGTAGGCAAGACTATATCTGTAAAAATATTTTTTAAAACGTGAGCAAATATAAAGAACTGGAAACAAAGATTGGAATAATGTGGAAGTTGAGAGTTAAAACAATATCAGTTGTTGTATGTGCTCTAGGAATGATACCTAAGGGGTCTAATGATTACTTATCCCATATCCCAAGAAACCCGTGTATAGAAGAAATACAAAATATAGAACTAATGGCAACATATAACTTGCACATTCATGATGAGTCTTGCTTGTTTATTGCGTGGCAATCCCCCCCCCCCCCATACACACAGACATATATGTGCATGAAATTGCCTGCAAGAAGGTGGCTGAAGAGGTCTAGAGATGCAGTTAGTTGTTTGTCTTATGTAACTGATTTTCTGTGTGTATCTTTTGCTGATAATGTGTGTGTGTATGTATGTGCATGTGTGTCTGTATGTGTGTATGTATGTGAGTGTGTATGTGTGTATGTATGTGAGTGTGTGTATGTGTTTATGTATGTGAGTGTGTGTGTATGTATGTCTGTGTGTATGTATGTGAGTGTGTGTGTATGTATGTGTGTCTGTGTGTGTATGTGAGTGTGTGAGTGTGCATGTGTGTATGTGTTTATGTATGTGAGTGGTTGTGTGAGTAAGTGTGTCATCTTCTGGTCGAGACTTTAGGTCAATAATTCTCTTAATCTGCTTGAAGTTGGGTTAATAAGGATTGGTTGCTTAATTATAGCTGTTAATGGAATGGTAGGTAGGTAGAGAGGGGGGTAGGTAGGTAGAGGTGGAGCTAGTGATAGATTGACATAGGTAGACACACACACTTGGACACACACAAACACTTGCGGACACTCACACACTTGGACACACACACACTTAGACATACACACTTGGACACACTAACACACTTGGGGACACTCACACTTGGACACGCACACACTTGGACATACACACTTGGACACTCACACACTTGGACACACACACTTGGATACACTTACACAGTTGGACACACAGAGATAAGGAGATAGATAGATAGGGACAAGGACAAAGATAGACAATAAGAGGGATAGATAGATATATAGACAGACAGATAGGTAGATAGATAGATAGATATATTTCTTTATTTGCCACAAGGGCGCACAAGAAAAGGGACAATACAAGGACACATGCCAGGGATTTTACATACAATCGTGTAAAAAAAATTTTTTAAACAAATTCAACAATCGAGTTCCACAGGTCGGTTACGCCCGGGCAGTGTACAATTGCGTGCAAGACAGTTTCAATGTCCTGCTCGCATCTTGGACACGTCCTCTTGAAAGGATCCCTGCCGGGGCATCCGTACCTGTAGATCTTGTCTCTAATTGGTAGAGCTCCTCGGTAGCACTGCCAGGACAGAGACCTTTGGAAGTTGTCCATGGGTCCCAGGCGGAAAGTCCTACCAAACAGACTGGTGAGTTCATCGTCTTCGACGCCGAGAGTCTCTCCGAGCACGTCATCGCCCTTGTGACGTACTAACCCTCTATAGAATGTCGAAGTGGAGTCTCCACTGATTGCTGTGCCCGCTTGATAGAGGACTGAGCGCCTGAGCACATTGAATGTGCCAGGTGCCCATTTTCTTCAGTCTCCGCTTGAACCAGGACTGCAGCTCTGTCAGTGAGACGAGTTGTGGGAAGGCCTGTCTCACAAACGGTGCCCACACCGGTTGTTCTGTGAGGAATACCTGTTGATGATGTAGCCTCAGCGCGTGTTTGCGCATCATTAGCCACAGCATTCCCAGCCCTCCGTTGGAAGGGTGCTGACAGCAGACGGATCTCCTCACCAGTGGAGCCTGCTTCTTCCAAAGGAACTGGAAGAGCATGCGTTCCATCTTGGTGAGGTATTCACGGGGACAAGGCATGACGGTCAAGCGGTAGTAGATGACGGATGTTATGAAAGTGTTCGCCACTTCCGCTTGACCTTTCAAGGATAGTTTGCACTCTGCCCACTTCTGGGTGAGCACAAATACCTTGGCCATGACCTCGTTCCAGTTTTCCGACCGAGCCAGACCCCAAGCAATTTCACTGGTCCTTCCATCCAGTGTCCAACGACGCTGCCGGACGGCATCGGTTTGCCTCTCCATGTTCCGAGTTGCAAACCGACAGACTTGTCCGGGTTCAGTTTTGCTCCTGTGAACCTTTCGTATTCCTGCATTAAGTTGCCGATTGCCCCGATTTCCGAGGTTTCCAACACCATTACTGTCACATCATCGGCATAAGCCGACGCTGCTTTCCGCAGTCCCGGTTCCAACGGGATGCCCTGCAGAAGCTCCAACTTCCGCAGTTGTGGCTCTAAAGTCAGTACGTACAGTTGGATGGAACGCGTGATTGCAAACGGGTCCGATAGGTAGCCGTTCACCTTGATCATCAACCAGATGTTGGTGTGCATTGCTTTGATCCAGCCTCTGAAGACGGGTCCGAAACCGGCCGCCTTGAGAACCGCTTCCAAGTATCGATGGTCGACCCTATCGAATGCCTTAGACTGATCTAAATTGATCAGAACCCCACCGAAGCCGGGTTTACACCCCACCATCTCTATGATGTATCGATTGAGGTGGAGACTGTCGTGTATGGACCTGGTCGGGATTGCACACATTTGCGCTTTCCCTACCAGGTTCTCGACTACAAGCGCCAGCCTCGTTGCCAACACTTTGGCCAAAATCTTTAACTCTGTGTTGAGCAGAGTTATGGGCCTGAAGTTGCTTAGTTCCTCCCCCTTGTTCTCGTCTATCCTGATCAGCGTTACTACGCCCCTGCCTTCAGAATTGGTAATTCTCCCGTTCTGCTCCCAGTTGCAGTAGACGGCCTCGGGGACGCCAGAGAACAAGTCCGGCATGCCTATGTTAAACTCATATGGTAGACCATCTATACCGGGTGATTTGCATTTCCCGCAGCGGCCCAAAGCGTCCCGTATCTCAGTGGCTGTGATCGGTCTTTCGCAGAACTTGGCGTCCATGCTCGAGAGATGCGGTAGGTCATCGAGGTATGAACCGAAGTCCATTTCCCCGTTCGCCGCACTGTCGCTCTGTTCGAACAGTTGCACAAAGTGCCGCTGAAAGGCCGTGCACATCCGCTTGGAGTCAAGTAGCATGTGTCCGTTTTGGTCTTTCAAAGACCGAATCGTAGACTTGTTGCCACTTTTCGCCTCTGCCGCTCGGGCCCAGCTTACAGCTTTTGCTCCCTCATTTCCTAGAGCACGTGATTTACTTCTGATCACGCCGCCTTCATGTTTCGCATCGAAGAACTGATCTAGTGCCGTTCTCGTTGCTAGCACTCTAGCTGCGTTGCCATTCCTAAGCACCTCCTCTACCTTGGCTATTAGTTATGTTCCTGTTTTGTTTTTCTCTAAAGCTAGTTCTTTGCTAAAGTCTATCGACTCTACTCTAGTTGCTCTCTTGAGAGAGTTCCACCATCTGTTGTTGACGATGGCTCCCGTCAATTGTTGCTTAACTAATCTACTTATCCGTTGACTGTAGGCTTTACGTGTCGGTAGCGACACGTTCAGCTTCTAGTATCCGGGTCCTTGTCTATGTATTCTATCACGGTTGACTATGCAGATGACTAGTTTGTGGTCTGTATAGGGAACCATGTGCACTTGTGGACAGCTTAACATCTTCTTGTCTCTCTCTCTCTCTCTCTCTAATAAAGAACCTGCCTAAATACGATCTAGATGTCCCGCTGCGGTTTGTCCACGACCACTGTGGTGCAGTAAGGAAATCTAGTCGATACCTATCGGCCAGTTGGAATTAGCCGATTAAATTTTTGAGGCTGTTGCACCCCCCTCTACTGGGACATGATCCTA
>CAXHJY010001138.1:42500-52500 GCA_964016885.1 Eledone cirrhosa
AATAAAATAAAAAAGAAGCAGACTTCAACAAAGTATATCCGCTATTAATAAGCAGACGAGCACAATATGTGTGTTTGTTAGAGATTGTAGAGGGAGAGTAGAAAATGGAAAAAATATTTATTTATTCAAATTAATGATCCAACAAGTTGTATGAAACTTTCAGTTTATTACATAAACTAACACTTTCATCCATTTTATTTCCTCTTTTCATTGAAAAAACAACAAAAAACATTGAAAATATCAGAATTAAGACGGCAAAAAATGAAGAAAGAGAATGTTTTTTTTTTTATTTTTAAAAGCTGAAAAGAAGATTTAAAAATAAACTGATGATAATGGTATTGGATGATAATGGGAAGACAGGGATGGAAATAGCTGAGGGGCAATGAAGGTCAAGAGGGCAGGAGGTGGAGAGGTCAAATTGGAGGAGGTTGCCAGAGGGGTCCCTGGTTTCAAGGTTAAACCCTGTTTTATTATTTTCTTTTAAGTCTTTTACTGGTTTCAGTCATTAGACTGTGACTATGCTGGGGCACCACATTATTTTACTGGTTTCAGTTATTAGAGTGTGGCCATACTGGAGCACCACATTCTTTTATGTCTTTTACTGGTTTCAGTCATTAAACTGTGGTCATACTGGGGCACTATTCGAAAAGATTTAGTCGATCTTATTGATCCCAGTATTGATTTTTTTCATGCCAAGTTATTTTATCAATCGTTTTTCTTGAACTGCTAAGTTAAGGGATATAAACATACACTGATACACACATATACACATATATATAGAGAGAGGTAGAACACTGGAAGGTAATATCCGTAGTGGTAGAGCACTCTGTCCATGGGACGAGTTTGGTAGAAGTAGTAACACAACAGTTAGTTCACCTTACCGAGAACAATTGTTTCACCTTATGCGAATCTACAGCTCAGACTGAAGATCCGCATAAGGTGAAACAATTGTTCTCGGTATAATGAACTAACTGTTGTGTTACTACTTCTATATATATATATGTGTGTGTGTAAAAAGTAAACAGAAATAACAAAGCAAACAACACAGTTCATAGATGAAATATATTAAATAACACTTGAAATAACAGGAAAAGTCTTAACGTTTCGGACACTCGTCCTTCATCAGAAGATAGTTAGAAATAGAAGATAAAATAAAAAAGATAAAGAGAAGAGGAAGGAACATGGGAAAAATGAGAAAACAAAGTTGGGTGGGAACACTCGTGCATATATATATATATATATATATATATATATATATATATATATCATCATCATCACCGTTTTACGTCCGTTCTTCCACGCTAGCATGGGTTAGACGGGTTGTCCTGCTGTGGGCAGTGTCTGGTCGGCTGACCATGCCTTGCTCATACAGGAACTGATTTGGCTTAATTTCTACAGCTGGATGCCCTTCCTAACACCAACCTCATTTACAGTAAGTGGTGGGTGCTTTTTTCCGTGGCACCTACACGTCCACTTTACAGTGTGGGCTGGGTGCTTTTATGCCGTGGCACCTCCACGACCACTTTACAGTGGGAGGGGATGGGGTATATTGTCTGTATGCTTCGGCTTCGGCTTGTACCCATGGGGGGTCGGGTCTTCTGTATTACTGCGTGACGCCAGAGGTCACAGGCAAGTGTCATCGCCTTTGAGAGGTGTAATTGGGTAAGGTCGGCTTTTATCACCTCATCCCAGGTCATCTTGGGTCTCCCCACTCCGCGGTTTCCATCGACTTCTAGTGCTCTGCACCTTTTTATGCAGCTATCATCCTTCATACGCAGCACATGTCCACACCAATGCAACCGCCTCTCCTGCACACACCATTTGATTCCTCTTATGCTCAGTCTCTCTCTCAATTCATTTATGCTTTGTCGTTTGCGTATATTACTATTACACATCCATCGGAGCATGCAGGCTTAATTTCTTTCTAATCTACACAAGTCTTCCACAGACAGCGCCCAGGTCTCACGACCATGTAACATTGCTGTTCGCATACACGCATCATACAGTCTGCCTTTCATTTTGAGGGAAATATATAAACAAATAGTAGAGAGGAAAAAGAATTTTTCAGTAGAAAATGCTGAAGAGATTCTTTCAATATAATATCAAAACATTTATTTATTTATGAAGTAGATATTTCCACATTTAATAATTGTACCGGTTTCAGCATTATATGGTTTTTCAACTGCGGATATGCATAATGTAGTTATGTTGCATATTTATACGAATAATAAAAAGGGTAAGAAAAATTATTAGTTTTTACATATTTAGAGAGGAGAGTTCATATCTCTGTCCATGTTTGGAACGAAGGATATCCGTGTTTGGCATTAAGAAGGATATCCAACTGTAGAAACCAAGCTCAAAACAGTTCTGTTTGAGCAAGATACACTCATCTGGTCTGGCTTGTCTCACAACAGGACAACTCGTTTAACCCATGCTAGAGTTGAAAAATGGACATTAAATGTTGATGATGATATAAGACGTTTCTTCAGTTTCTATCAACCAAATTCCACTAACAGAGTATTGGTCAGCCCAAGGCTATAGTTGAAGGCACCTTCCTATGGTACCGCAGCTCCATGATTTAGGGTCTGAATCTAAAACCATGGAGCTGTGAAATGACGTCCTCCATGGAGCTGTCAAATGACGTCCTCCATGGAGCTGTCAAATGACGTCCTCCATGGAGCTGTGAAATGACGTCCTCCATGGAGCTGTGAAATGACGTCCTCCATGGAGCTGTGAAATGACGTCCTCCATGGAGCTGTCAAATGACGTCCTCCATGGAGCTGTCAAATGACGTCCTCCATGGAGCTGTGAAATGACGTCCTCCATGGAGCTGTCAAATGACGTCCTCCATGGAGCTGTGAAATGACGTCCTCCATGGAGCTGTCAAATGACTTCCTCCATGGAGCTGTCAAATGACGTCCTCCATGGAGCTGTGAAATGACGTCCTCCATGGAGCTGTCAAATGACGTCCTCCATGGAGCTGTGAAATGACGTCCTCCATGGAGCTGTCAAATGACGTCCTCCATGGAGCTGTCAAATGACGTCCTCCATGGAGCTGTGAAATGACGTCCTCCATGGAGCTGTGAAATGACGTCCTCCATGGAGCTGTGAAATGACGTCCTCCATGGAGCTGTCAAATGACGTCCTCCATGGAGCTGTGAAATGACTTCCTCCATGGAGCTGTGAAATGACTTCCTCCATGGAGCTGTCAAATGACGTCCTCCATGGAGCTGTCAAATGACGTCCTCCATGGAGCTGTCAAATGACTTCCTACATTGGCTGTGCTGTAATATCATCTCCAAACACTTGTAGTTGTTGTTGTTCATAATGGAATCGGTCTTCTGGAAATACTTCAAGACATAATGGTAGAGTATTTACCAACATTATACTTAAAACAATTTCTTGGAGAGGGTCTTTTAGGTTTTTCCTTGTTTTGTAGCAAAACGGGGAAAGTATCTATAAAAAACTCCATCACAGTTTTACTGCATTAGTCAACTTTTATAGCATAATAGTCTTTGGTGACTAACAGAAGACTTTTATCTTTATATCTCTTCTTGATGATTTGATGGTGGGGTGGGGCTGTTAGTAGTTGTGGTGGGGGTAGCAGGGGTGGTGGTGGTAGCAATGGTGGTGTTGATGGTGGTGGTGGTGGTGGTGGTTTTGGTGATGATAGTGGTGGTTATGATGATGATGGTGGTGGTGATCTTTTAAAATATATATTCTTTGCCTTTTTTTGTAATCTCCCTTTCACCTTTTCCTTTACCTCTCTCTCTTCTCATTTCCTCCTTATCTCTCTCTCCCCCTCTCCCTCCCTCCCCCTCACTATCACTCTCACTCTCTCTCTCACTCTCCCTCTCTCTATCTCTCTCCCTCCCTCCCTCTATCTCTCTCCCTCCCTCCCTCTCTCTCTCTCTCTCTCTCTCTCTCTCTCTCTCTCTCTCCCTCCCTCTCCCCCCTCTCTCTCTCTCCCTCACTCTCACTCTCTCCCTCCCTCCCTTTCTAACCAGTTTTTACTTCTTGCTATATTTTTCCTGTAGACCCCCCCCCCCCACTATTTTTCTTTCACAACCAATTTCCAATCAAAATGGTTTACCATTCTTCTCTAATTCTTTACCGTCCGATGCTGTCGGATACAATTACCCACATTTCAAACGTATTATCACCTACTTTTTATATAGCTTACTACTACTACTACTACTACTACTACTACTACTACTACTACTACTACTACTATTGTTATTATTACTACTATTATTATTATTATTATTATTAGTAGTAGTAGTAGTAGATCTTTTTTCCCGCTCTTTTTCTATTTTGCATTTTTTCCCGACACCCACTCCGCCACTCCACCCGTTTTCTCTCTCTTCTTCTCAATGGAAGAATCACTCTAAAAGAAGGGGAAAAAGATGTAGGGGTGGGGTTGGGTTGGGGAGGGTTCTACTTCTATGGTGTGTTAATAATTGAATGAGCTTTGTCAGTCCCGACTGGCGTGAGTGGCTTCGTGGCTTTACACCGACATCACTCGTCAAGTTCGCTCTGTCTACAATCGATGGTTGGTGTGCAGTTGAGCAAAGGTTTAAATGTAAGAGGATAACGGAGAGAGAGAGAGAAAGACAGAGACAATATGGCTGCCATGAGAGAGAAGAAAAATAGGTCTGACAGATATATCGGTTGATCAGACGATTGATTGATAACTAAAATGACAGATAGGTAGATAGGTAGGTAAGTGGATAGATAGATATATTTCTTTATTTGCCACAAGGACGCACAAGAAAAGGGGACAATACAAAGACACATGCCGGGGATTTTACATACAGTCGTGTAAAAATATTGAAACAAACAATTAAAACAATCGAAATCCCCAATAGGGGGGAAGCGCCACAAATGGGTTGTTTAATACCCCGTCGATAGAACAACCCTCAACTTCAGGAGCGTGTTGTGCAAGTGCTCCTTTCTTCCTTTTGCCCTCTTCTTTAACCTACAGGTTTATAAACAGAAAAAGCCCAATTACTCGGGCCATTTTCGCTTCATTCACCCACCTTTCAGTAAATTTACTGGGGTGCAGTGCCTCTCTCTCCGCCCTGATTCTCCTTCTAAAGTGATACTTAAAGAAGGGAATCAATTGTTGCCCGGAGAGAAAGGCATCTGTCCTCAGTCTTCTCAATCTCGTCCACCATATAACCTCTTTCACCATAGCCATTGTACAGAGGAAAACCGCCTCTCTTTCGGTTTTGAAAGAGGCTGGCGGCTTGATCCTTACTATGGACTCGGCAGTCAACTGGATTTGTCCCATACACGACAGCAGTTGTACTGCGTAGTTCCACAGTTCGCTTACGCCCGGGCAGTGTACAATTGCATGCAAGACGGTTTCAATGTCCTGCTCGCATCTTGGACGCGTCCTCTTGGAAGGATCCCTGCCGGGGCGTCCGTGCCTGTAGATCTTATCTCGAACGAGTAGAGCTCCTCGGTAGCACTGCCAGGCCAGGGACCTCTGGAAGTTGTCCATAGGTCCCGGGCGGAAAGTCCTACCAAACAGACTGGAGTCTCCCCGAGCATGTCGTCGCACTTGTAAAGTACTAACCCTCTATAGAATGTCGTAGTGGAGTCTCCACTGATTGCTGTGGCGCATTCAATGTGCCAGGCGCCCATCTTCTTCGGTCTTCGCTTCACCCAGGACTGCAGCTCCGTGAACGAGACAAGTTGTGGGAAGGCCTGTCTCACAAACGGTGCCACACCGGTTGGTCGGTGAGGAATACCTGGAGATGCCGTACCCTCAGCTCATCATTAGCCACGGCATGCCCAGCCCTCCGTTGGAAGGGTGTTGACAGCAGACGTATCTCCTCACCAGTGAAGCCTGCTTCTTCCACAGGAACTGGAAGAGCAAGCGTTCCATCTTAGTGAGGTATTCACGGAGACAAGGCACAACAGTCAAGCGGTAGTAGATGACAGACACTATGAAAGTGTTCGCCACCTCCGCTCGACCTTTCAAAGACAGTTTGCACTCTGTCCATTTCTGGGTGAGCGCAAATACCTTGGCCATGACGCCGTTCCAGTTTTTCTCCAGCTGGAGGTCTAGACCGAGCCAGACCCCGAGCAATTTCACCGGTCCTTCCGTCCAGCGTCCGACGACGCTGTCGGACGGCATCAGTTTGTCTCTCCACGTTCCGAGTTGCAAACCGACAGACTTGTCCGGGTTCAGTTTTGCTCCTGTGAACCTTTCGTATTCCTGTAGTAGGTTGCCGATTACCTTGATTTTCGACACCACCACTGTCACGTCGTCGGCATAAGTCGACGCCACTTTTCGCAGTCCCGGTTCTAATGGGATGCCCTGCAAAAGCTCCAACTTCCGCAGTAGTTACTCTAGAGTCAATACGTACAGAATGGAGGAGAGAGGGCATCCCTGTCGGATGGAACGCGTGAATGCGAATGGCTCCGATAAGTAGCCGCTCACCTTGACTCTCGAGCAGATGCTGGTGTGCATCGCCTTGATCCAGCCCCTGAAAACGGGACCGAAACCGGCTGCCTTGAGAACCGCTTCCAAGTATCGATGGTCGACCCTATCGAATGCGTTAGACTGATCTAAATTGATCAGAGCCCCACCGAAGCCGGGTTTACACCCCACCATCTCTATGATTTATCGCATGAGGTGGAGGTTGTCGTGTATAGACCTGGTCAGGATTGCACACGTTTGCGCTTTCCCTACCAGGTTCTCGACGACAAGCGCCAGCCTCGTTGCTAGCACCTTGGCCAAAATCTTTAACTCTGTGTTGAGCCTGAAGTTGTTAATTTCGTCCCCCTTGTTTTCGTCTTTCCTGATCAGCGTTACTACGCCCCTGCCTTCAGAACTGGGAATTGTCCCATTCTGCTGCCAATTGCAGTAGACGGCTTCGAGGATGCCAGAGAACAGGTCCGGCATGCCTATGTAAAACTCATATGGTAGACCATCTAGACCGGGTGATTTGCGTTTCCCACAGCGGCCCAGAGCGTCCCTTATCTCAGTGACTGTGATCGGTCTTTCGCAGAACTCGGCATCCATGCCTGAGAGACGCGGCAGGCCGTCGAGGTATGAACTAAAGTACATTGCCCCGTTCGGTTGGATAGATAGGTGGGTAGGTAGGTGGGTAGGTAGGTGGGTAGGTAGGTAGGTAGGTAGGTAGGTAGGTAGGTGGGTGGGTGGGTAGGTAGGTAGATAGATAGGTAGGTAGGTAGGTGGGTGGGTAGGTAGGTAGATAGATAGGTAGGTAGGTAGGTGGGTAGGTAGGTAGGTAGGTAGGTGGGTAGGTGGGTGGGTAGGTAGACTGGTAGATAGGTGGATAGGTAGGTAGATAGGTATTATTGGGTGGTAGATTGGCAGTATCAGTAGAGGGTCGGACGCCATGCTTTCCAGCATAGTTACGTCCCTTTACGATCTGAGTTCAAATCCTGCCGAGGTTAACTTTGCCTTTCATCCTTACGGGGTCGATAAAATAAAGTACCAGTAATGCACTGGGTAATTGCTGGCCTTGTGCCTAAAGTAGAGACAATTATTGGGTATATATAGTATTGGGTATATATTGAGTATATATAGTATTGACTTCTTACCTAACTGGCAGACAGATCTGTTACAACAGGTGGGTCTGCATATAATACTGGGTATATATAGTATTAGGTTTTTATATTATATGATATTAGATGTATATAGTATTGGGTATATATAATATTGGGTATTATTCTATATACTATACATGCACCTTTGAGGAGTTCTAGTGCACCTGAGCACTGTACAGAATAATTTTCATTATTATATAGGAGAATTACATATGTGAGATGTGAGAGGGAAGAAACTGGGAGAGTTACATAGGTGAGATGTGAGAGGGAAGAAACTGGGAGAGTTACATAGGTGAGATGTGAGAGGGAAGAAACTGGGAGAGTTACATAGGTAAGATGTGAGAGGGAAGAAACTGGGAGAGTTACATAGGTGAGATGTGAGAGGGAAGAAACTGGGAGAGTAACATAGGTGAGATGTGGGAGGGAAGAAACTGGGAGAGAGTTACATAGATGAGATGTGAGAGGGAAGAAACTGGGAGAGAGTTACATAGGTTAGATGTGGGAGGGAAGAAACTGGGAGAGAGTTACATAGGTGAGATGTGAGAGGGAAGAAACTGGGAGAGAGTTACATAGGTGAGATGTGAGAAGGGAGAAACTGGGAGAGAGTTATATAGGTGAGATGTGAGAGGGAAGAAACTGGGAGAGAGTTACATAGTTTAGATGTGAAAAGGAAGAAACTATCAAAAGAGAATTACATAGGTGAGATGTGAGAAGGAAGAAACTGGGAGAGAGTTACATAGGTGATATGTGAGAGGGAAGAAACTATCAGAAGACAGGGACCCAGGTGAGATGTGAAAGGGAAGAAACTATCAGAAGAGTTACATAGGTGAGATGTGAGAGGGAAGAAACTGGAAGAGAGTTACATAGGTGAGATGTGAGAGGGAAGAAACTAGGAGAAGAGAGTTACATAGGTGAGATGTGAGAGGGAAGAAACTGGGAGAGAGTTACATAGGTGAGATGTGAGATGGAAGAAACTGGGAGAGAGTTACATAGGTGAGATGTGAGAGGGAAGAAACTGTCAGAAGAGAGTTACATAGGTGAGATATGAGAGGGGAGAAACTGGGAGAGAGTTACATAGGTGAGATGTGAGAGGGGAGAAACTGGGGGAGAGTTACATAGGTGAGATGTGAGAGGGGGGAACTGGAAGAGAGTTACATAGGTGAGATGTGAGAGGGAAGAAACTGGGAGAGTAACATAGGTGAGATGTGGGAGGGAAGAAACTGGGAGAGCGTTACATAGGTGAGATGTGAGAGGGAAGAAACTGGGAGAGAGTTACATAGGTGAGATGTGAGAGGGAAGAAACTGGGAGAGTTACACAGGTGAGATGTGAGAGGGAAGAAACTGGGAGAGAGTTAGATAGGTGAGATGTGAGAGGGAAGAAACTGGGAGAGTTACATAGGTGAGATGTGAGAGGGAAGAAACTGGGAGAGTTACATAGGTGAGATGTGAGAGGGAAGAAACTGGGAGAGTTACATAGGTGAGATGTGAGAGGGAAGAAACTGGGAGAGTTACATAGGTGAGATGTGAGAGGGAAGAAACTGGGAGAGTTACATAGGTGAGATGTGAGAGGGAAGAAACTGGGAGAGTAACAGGTGAGATGTGGGAGGGAAGAAACTGGGAGAGAGTTACATAGATGAGATGTGAGAGAGAAGAAACTGGGAGAGAGTTACATAGGTGAGATGTGGGAGTGAAGAAACTGGGAGAGAGTTACATAGGTGAGATGTGAGAGGGAAGAAACTGGGAGAGTTACACAGGTGAGATCTGAGAGGGAAGAAACTGGGAGAGAGTTACATAGGTGAGATGTGAGAGGGAAGAAACTGGGAGAGTTACACAGGTGAGATGTGAGAGGGAAGAAACTGGGAGAGTTACATAGCTGAGATGTGAGAGGGAAGAAACTGGGAGAGAGTTACATAGGTGAGATGTGAGAGGGAAGAAACTGGGAGAGTTACATAGGTGAGATGTGAGAGGGAAGAAACTGGGAGAGAGTTACATAGGTGAGATGTGAGAGGGAAGAAACTGGGAGAGAGTTACATAGGTGAGATGTGAGAGGGAAGAAACTGAGAGAGAGTTACATAGGTTAGATGTGAGAGGGAAGAAACTGGGAGAGTTACATAGGTGAGATGTGAGAGGGAAGAAACTGGGAGAGAGTTACATAGGTGAGATGTGAGAGGGAAGAAACTGGGAGAGAGTTACATAGGTGAGATGTGAGAGGGAAGAAACTGGGAGAGTTACATAGGTGAGATGTGAGAGGGAAGAAACTGGGAGAGTTACACAGGTGAGATGTGAGAGGGAAGAAACTGGGAGAGAGTTACATAGGTGAGATGTGAGAGGGAAGAAACTGGGAGAGTTACACAGGTGAGATGTGAGAGGGAAGAAACTGGGAGAGTTACACAGGTGAGATGTGAGAGGGAAG
>CAXHJY010001138.1:57500-62500 GCA_964016885.1 Eledone cirrhosa
TAGTGCTCTGCACTTTTTTATGCAGCTGTCATCCTTCATTTGCATCACATGTCCATACCAAAAGCATTTGATTCCTCTCATGCTCAGTCTCTCTCTAAATTCATTTATGCTTTGCCGTTTGCGTATATTACTATTACACATCCATCGAGCTTGCAGATTTCGTTTCTTTCTAATCTACGCAAGTCTTCTACACACAGCGCCCAGGTCTGACTACCATGTAACATTGCTTCATATGCACGCATCATACAGTCTGCCTTTCATTTTGAGGGAAAAGCCTTTTGTAGCCAGTAGTGGAAGTAGCTCCCTGAACTTCTTCCATCCCGTTCTTACCCTGGTTACTGTACTTTCTGAACACCCACCTCCGCTGCTAATGTGGTCACCTAGGTAGCAGAAGCTGTCTACTGTTTCTACAGAGCCCTCCCAGAGTTTGGTGGTACTTGTTTTCTGTGGCTGTTTGCTGCTTGCTGTCCCAGCACAGCTGCTACATGTGAAGCCTACATTCTTAATTAAGCTTCCTGAGATCCCGCTACATCTCTTGTAATAATAATAATGAAAATATTGTGTACAGTGCTCAGGTGCACTACAAC
This sequence comes from Eledone cirrhosa, assembly GCA_964016885.1. Classification (NCBI taxonomy): domain Eukaryota; kingdom Metazoa; phylum Mollusca; class Cephalopoda; order Octopoda; family Eledonidae; genus Eledone; species Eledone cirrhosa. The sequence continues at coordinate 58,088 of CAXHJY010001138.1, forward strand.
TCATCAAAAGTGTATGTATAGTACATAGGGTAATGTACAAACGTCAGGAAAATGAACAGTGCATGAGTCATGATATACACATCCTCGGCCTTCTTGACAATTTTAGAGATGTGCTTTGTCCAACGCAAATCGCTGCTGACAATAATGCCAAGGTCACGTTCACAAGGGGACTTCTTGATATCAGTGTTGTGGAGGGAGTATGTGGACGCTGGATTTTTCCTCCCAAAATGCATGGTGGTACACTAGTCCACAGCCAGCTTCAGTTGCCAGTCTGTGATCCATTGCTGCATTGTGTCCAGGTTTGATTGTAGGAAAGAGTTGTAGATTTCAGGATCAGTCCTTTTGATTTCAAGCTACAGCTTGATATCATCTGCATATTTCAGTACCGTGGCATTCTTTAAGTTAGCATCTATGTCATTAGTATATGCCACAAACAAAAGGGGACCAAGAACAGATCCCTGTGGTACACCAGATGACATCTCATATGGTGAAGAATGCTGTCCTAGAACCATGACTACCTCTTTTCGACTGAGAATGATTCGACTGAGAATGAAGGACTTCAACCAGTTAAAAAGATCATCCTTCACACCCATTGCAGAGAGTTTCGCCATAAGTCTTTTGTGTGGCACAGAAATTACCCATGTAAACAACATCCACCAATGAGCCGCTGTCAGTGATCCGGGTAATGTCTTCAAGGATGTCGATAAGCTGATCACAGCAGCTGGAGTTAGGGATAAATCCAAATTGCGAGGGCCGGATGAGGTTGTGAGAGCTCCAGAAGTTCCAAAATCTCTCTCTGACACAGGATTCCATCAGTTCGGCAATACAGCTAGTAAGACTGTCTGGACGATAGTTGACAGGTGATGTGCGGTTTCCCTTTTTGAACAGGGGAATGACACTGGCAGTTTTCCACTGCTCCGGAGTAGCACCATTGTTGAGACAGTATTGAAAGAAGAAAGAAAGCTGGTGCAAAAGGAAGTACCCGCCACGTTTGAGAAGTAGGTATGTAACACCATCAAGACCAGGGGAGGCATAGTTGCGCTTATTCTTAAGGTGACGTTGCAACATTGCAGGTGTAAATTCCATAGTTGTTATGGAATTTGATGTTAGAGATGGTGGAGATGGTACATTCTGGTTTTCAACAGTAAAAATACTTGCATAGCACTCAGCAATGATTTCTGCACATTCTTTGGGATCGTCAGTGATCTGGCTTGTGTGGGGATTGCGAAGAGGACCAACTGGAGAGTGAGGTCTCTGCTTTGAATGAACATATTTCCAGAACACTTTACTGTCAGGATTGGTTGCTATGCACTGTTCAAATTCAAGCACTGCCTTTCTTGTCACTTGCTTGAGATGGTTGGAAGATTTATTCCGCTTTTTTCTGTTGGCATCTGATTTATGCAGTTTATATTCCCGTTCAGCATCCCAACGTTCTTTCCTGGCAAGTTGGACCGCTGAAGTTTCCCAAATTGCACTTTTGGGGTGGTTTTTTTCTGCTTACGTGGCACTGATGCTGCACACGCTATCCATATTGAGTCCAGGATGCTCTAGAGTATAGTGTTCACATCTCCAGAGTTATAGAACTCATGCCAGTTTGGGCGTTGTAGTTCAGTGCAGTACAAGTTCCAATCTGCTTTCTTCCAATCAAAGCAAACAGATTGGAGATGGTTCTGGTGTTTGTTGCTGCCCGCAAGAGCCAGATTGGCAATGATCATAGCATGATCAGAGGCGCCTAGAGGTTCCTCAGTAGAACAACTGATAACCACTTCAGGAGTAGTGGTGAAGAGCAGGTACAAAGTGTTGTCACCTCTTGTTGGAGAGGTGACTACTTGTGACCAGTTTGAGTCCAGCACTAGCTCAAGAAATCGTTTGCACTTTGTGGCCAACGAAAGGTTTCCCAATCGATCTCAGGATGCTTGAAGTCCTCTGCAATAAACACATAAGTGGCTGTTTCCTGCCAGCAGCTCTGAAGATATCACAAAGTTGTGTGTCCTGATGGTAGTTTGAGAGGGGGGGGGGGCGATAAACAACACCAAGCAGAAGAGTTGACATGGTCATACGTATATCACAGAAAAAAACTTCTTGTGATTCATTCAAATCAACGCAAGGAATTACCGAAAAATTTGAACGAACGTAGACCATCACACCACCACCACGGTGATTAATGTAGTCCTTGCGGAACAGGTTGTACCCAGTAATGTTGAAAACCCCATTACCCCATGTTTCCGTGACTGTGATGAAGTCAGGGGTCGATGCTTCTGACATAGGAGTTAAACAGATGTATCTTGTTGCATAAACTGTGAGCATTTAAAGACAACAATTTGTACTCTACTTACAGTTTATGATGAGTCTGGGTTTGGGACCAAGTCGACCAAGGCGGAGAGCACCCTTTGGGGGAACACAGCCTATGTCTTTGGCTGAGCTGGCAGCAAATGCCTGAAGATCAGCCTTGTCATCTGGTACCCCAATGACAATTACTTCATGGGTAGCAGATTCCGCGGTCTTATCAGTGTGCTCAGATACGGCAAGAGGTACAGGGAGATTCTTTAGCAAGGGCATTCCGATAAGACCCCTCATTGTGGGGTCCTACCCGAATGCTTGCCTTTATTCCTGTTACTTCCCTTCTTAAAGCAGAAATAATTTGTTGCAATTCTGCAAAATCTGTACTGGTTGATTGTTGTTGCTGTTGCTGTTGTTGTTGTTGCTGCTGTTGTTGTTGTTGATGATGTTCCTCCACGGGAATGCTAGGGGAAGACACAGTCGTTGGTTGTTGGTGTCGAGATGTACTGGGAGCGGAAGACATGGGTTGTTGTTGTTTCTAATGTTCTTCCACAGGAATAGCAGTAGAAGCCAGTGTCATAGGTTTTTGCCCGTTGTTCAGTAACAATGGTAGAGGAAGACACAGTCATCGGGTTTTTGTTGTTGTTGTTGTTGTTTTTCAATAACATTGGTGGAGGCAGGCACACAGGCCAGGCACTGAAAGGACCAAGATTTTAGCTGGACCATCTCCCAGAGTCCATCCATCATGATGTCTCTTTTTGGGGCCTGGGATCCCCGGAAGCCTGTGGCGCATTGAAGGCAGACAGAGATGCGACAGGTTCCACATTCGACCCAGCGATTACGGAACGAGTTTTCGGGTTCCGAACAGATATGGCAGGTGTGATTTTCTGGGCAATGTTCTATTTTGGAACATCGACCAGTTTTGTCGCATACTTCATCCATGGATATCACCATGGCAATTTTGTTATTTCTGCCCATCCGTAGAAAAACACAGAATGTAAACAATATAGGTTTATATTGTTTGTTTTTTTTTGTGTAGTTTTTGTTTCCGTTTTCCTAAATATTGTGTGTGTGTGTGTACAAAAGGATCTGCGCATGTATGTATAATTAAAAAATAAAGTATGTATATACTAGCTGGCCTATCCGGCTGGCCTATCCGGCTGGCACCCGGCTAGGTATACCTTCCCCTACCACTCCCACTGCAAAGATACCACACACCCTCCCGTGTCACATTGACCTTCCGACTCTCTCTCTCTCTCTCTCTCTCTCTCTCTCTCTCTCTCTCTCTCTTTGAATAACTAACACTTTAAATTGTATCTCTCTCTGTCTAACGGCCTATCTCTCTCTTTTTCCCCTCCCTCGGTTTTTCTGTCTCTCTCTGTACTCTTTCCTCTCTCTCTCTGTACTCTCTCTCTCTCTCTCTCTCTCTCTCTCTCTCTCTCTCTGTATATATTGAAGGGAGATACGGAAACTAAAACAGTGTTGTCATATAGAGAGTGAAGAGCGACAGAGAGAGTAAAGCAGTTAAATTATAGAGAGGGGGAATGATCTTACATACATACATATAAAGTATAGATATGTATGTATGTGTGTTTGTGTATGTTTGTATGTGCATGTGTGTGTCTGTTTTGTTTTGATGTTATCCGGCAACTGGCGAAATCAGGTGTGAAAGTATGTGTCTGTGTGTGTGTGTGTGTGTGTGTGTGTGTGTGTCTGTGTGTGTGTGTCTGTGTGTGTGTGGTCTGTGTGTGTTACTTATGCGAGCGACGACAGAAAAAGTGTGTGGGATACATACATTATTATCTTTGTCTGTATTTTTCGTTCTGCAACCATTATATTATATTTGTATCCAAATGATTTTAGATGTATGTATTACTTGCTTGCCCGTCCCTCCTCTCTCTCTCTCTCTCTCTCTCTCTCTCTCTCTCCCTCTCTCTCTCTCTCTCTCTCTCTCTCTCTATCTCCTCTCTCTCTCTCTCCTCTCTCTCTCTTTAGATGTGTGTGTGTGTAGTTTTCCTAATCTGTCTCTTTCACTCTCTGTCTCTCTAAGAGGGTTGCCTTTTGATGTATGTATTACCTGCTTGTGTGTTGACCGAATTTGAAGGAGGTTATCCTTTTGAAATAAACATACAT
>CAXHJY010001139.1:0-2500 GCA_964016885.1 Eledone cirrhosa
CAGCCCTACCACCCTCTAAAAACCCTAACAGGGAGTACCATGAAAAAAAGTGTCCCAAAACGGAGAGAAATGAAGCAAATGGAAAGATTTTACATAATGAAAGCTATACAGCTTTTTACAAGAGAAGACATCTCTCATCCACCCAAACGTGGGTGGGAGATCTCCCGTCAGACGGGGAGAGTTGCATGTCTGCTATTTAGCCCTATGCCTGCGTGAGTTCGATTCCCGGTGGCTTGTTGCGCCCTTGAACAAGACACTTTAATTCAGTTTGCTCCAGTTCACTCAACTTTAGAAAAAATAAGTTGTACCTGTAATTCGAAATGTCATCCTTAACGCAGAAGAAATGTCACGCTGAATCTCCCTGAGAACTACATTAAAGGTACATGTGTCAATGGAATACTCAGAATCACTTGCTCGTTAATTTCATGAGCAGGCTGTTCCGTTGTTCGAACAGCTGAAACACAACTTGTCTAAACGGAGCATCACACCACACACACACACACACGCACACATCACACCACACAAACCACATACACACACACATCACACCACACACACCACACAAATCACACACATCACACCATACACACATCACACCACACAAACCACACACACAAAATCACACCACACAATCCAACACACTGCAAATGCGTAAATATCAATCAACGTATTTACTACTTACCTCCTATAAGCCCGAAGCTCACGTAGAGATATTCAATCTTGTTTACGCTGGATGTAATAAGGAAACCAACGGCCAGAATGATACCTCCCGATATAGCTACTATCCGACAGGAGAACCGGTTACATAGCACAGTGGCTAACGGACCTGTAACATAAATAACACTGAATGAGAGACTGGTTGAACATTTATGCTTGATAAATAAACATATAGACAGTGAAACTAATGTTTCTACTTTAGGCACAAGGCCAGCAATTTGAAGAGGGGGGGGGGGAGTCGATTAAATTAACCCCAGTGCATTACTGGTGCTTTATTTATCGACCCCGTAAGGATGAAAGGCAAAGCTAACGTCGGCAGGATTTGAACTCAGAACGTAACTCTATGCTGCGAAGCATAGTGTCCGACATAATGAACAGAGCAATGACATATTTCATAATGTAATCATGGATGGATGGAATGATGGATGGGTGGACGGACGGACGGACGGATGTTCTTCTGGTTTTATTATTTTGTAAATGTTTACCGAGAGAGAGAGAGAGAGTAGATAGATAGATAGAGATAGAGAGAGAGAGAGCCGGTTTCTTTATAGACGCAAGATTATTTCATTGTAATTTAGACCACAACTAGGTAAATATTTATGTATGTCTGTACATACGTGTGTGTGTTTGTATGAGTGTGCTTGTATGGATGTTGCTGTATGTGTGGATCTGCTTGTTTTTAGTTATATGTGTATATGTGCATATGTTTATGTGTCTATACATGTGTATATGCAGTTATTACATGCAGAATTACTTAAAGGTTTTACATATTTTTACAGTCCTATTGCTGGACTGTACTTGCAACTTCCTAACTAGTCGTGCTCTTTCTAGTTCTGTGAAGCCCAGCTTCTCAAATTTTGTACTGGGGTAGTTAGTAACGTATCCAAAAGCCTCAATGATCATAGGTATAAATCTAAAGTATAGTCAGGGTAGAGTATCTGAAGATTCCTCATTAACTTAGCATAAAAGTTCTCTTTGACCTTTATCATTTTATTGACATCTGTTAGGAGGCTGACTTCTACTACTGTGCATGTCTTCTTTTCTCTATCCCATTTCACTATATTTAGTTTGTTGTGTTTGCATTTTATTGGGGTTTCGACTGGAACATTCCACCGTATGTATGTATGTATGTATGTATGTATGTATGTATGTATGTATGTATGTATGTATGTATGTATGAGAGATGACCCCTTAGCCTTTGTCAAGGCAGAATTCTAGGAGAAGGAAAACTCTGATATAAGCACCTGGAACCCTGATGGCATCCAATGATGTTGACTTGTTCTTCTTTTTGTTAAATATCATCTTGGTTAAGAGAGTGGGACTGGCTTTGTGCAGTGCCTTTGCTCACTATAAAAGCTTCACGGCACAGGCATTGCTTTATATCTGGAGATCTCTCTGCACTTGTCGTCACATGGTACCATGGGCCCAGCACTATGTGTCAATAATTGTCACAAGTGTAGTGTTTGTATGTATGTATGTATGTATGTATGTATGTATGTATGTATGTATGTATGTATGTATGTATGTATGTATGTATGCATGAGAGTGGGATTGGTCGAGTGCAAGGCCTTTCCCCACTTAAAAAACCTTCAAAACACAGGCATTGCTTGTTCAGGATATGTTACAGGTTTGTATGGCTGGACGTAACCTAAAGTGCACAAACTCTATAATCTGACAAGCCATTGCAATTCTCTTAGCAGAGTTTGAAGCCATCATGTATGTATGTATATATGTATATATACATACATACGCACAGGCAATGCACGATAGAATTAATTAATTA
>CAXHJY010001139.1:12500-17500 GCA_964016885.1 Eledone cirrhosa
TCATATACATTGCATTGCGGTATTCATTCCTGCACTATATTCTCTGAATTAAAATCCTGCCGAAGCCAACTTTGCCTCTTATCCTTTCCGGATCGATAAACTTCGGAGTTTCACTTGTGTTCTCACAAGCCAGACAAAACTCATCTCTGATGATCCTGTAAGTACTCAGATGAAACTCCAGAAAACAAGATTCATCACTTGGCCATAATAAAGAATAATATTAAACTCTTCTTTCATTCTGAATGTTCGTTCTTGCATCCGTTAGTATCACACGGATGTAGATGATATGGAAAGGTTAGAGAGAAATTTAGCTCCGATCTATATGCAATGCTAATGTACATGAACGACAAAGCATGGATGAGCTGAGAGGAAAGCTGTGCATAAGAAGAATCAGATGTAGCGTGCAGGAGAGAACCATGCGTTGATATGGGCCATGTGATGCGTGTGAATGATGATCGTAGGGTGCCAAGATGTGCCAAAAAATCCCAATGGAAGGAAGCTGCAGCAGAGGAAGACCAAGGAAGACCTGGACGAAAGTTGTGAGGGTTGATTTAAAATTGCTGAAGCTCACCAAAGAGATGAATAAAGACCGCAACAAGTGGAGGGATGCTGCGCTGCATGCGACCCGTTCAACTCATGCAAGCATGGAAAAAGACGAACGTAAAACGATGATGACGATGACGATGATGTTGATGATGACGATGATGAGGACGATGGTGATGACGACGACAACGACGATGATGATGATGATATCTCAGCAAGTACAATGGACTGTATTTGTAATTCAAAGGTCCAGTCTGCCTTGTCACATATTGCGTCACGCTGACTTTGTCTGAGAATTACATTAATGATACCCTGTCTACAGAACATACAATCACTTAACGACAATAAAACTGAGTTATCGCTGAAATAAACCTGCAGAAGAATGGGCGTCGCCTGATTCAAAGTGTCTAAGATACGCAGTATATAAAAATGGCGCCCATACGACTCAATTAGGATTTAAGGGATCAGTGATTGGTGACGGTGTGTACGTTAGATCATATAGCTTCTTCATCATGATGTCAAACAAAGGTTTACGTTGTAGTCAAGTCTATATATCACGAGGTAGGAGAGGGGTGGTGGTGGTGGTTCCTGAACCATATGGCGCTGAATACCTTGGTTAAATTCATTGGGATTCTCAATCTCCCAAATACCTAAATTCTTTCGCAATCGTCTCTGAATTCTTCGACTGCCTTCATCTGGCTACAAAAACATCTCAATTTCCGAACTGTCTCGACATTTGTCGGTTCTTAATGGCTCAATTGTCTCTTTCATTTAGGCTACGTAATAATATCTCGAATTTCTATCTCTATATCTATCTATTCTGTTTGTTTGATTCTTTGTTTTATTGTTTCATTTAATCTTTCTTTTTTTTTTTCTTTTTGGGAAGAAACAAAATGGATGCTTTACTGGAGAAGCCCTTACGCTGCAGCCATTGTTATTTTGATTCTGTTTATTATTATTATCATCATTATTATTATTACTATTTCTGTTATTGTTGGTGTTGTTGTTATTAATATTATCATTATCGTTGTTGTTGTTGTTGCGATTATTATTATTATTATTATTATTATTATCATTTGTTAAATTCTTACCCTAGTTTTCTAAAGCTTTCATATTTGTTTTTCATGAGAATCTGTCAGACATGGTTACATGTAATTGATCTAACATTCCACCTATAAAACTGAGTTATCGCTCAAATAAACCCTCCTCCACCTCTACCCCCATCATCAAGATCCCACACAACCAGTAATTATCTGCAGTTGATATAGAGATTTAGATCGGAGATATATATCCAAAAACATGCACACACGCACACACACATACACACTCACATATACATACATACATATATATACACACACACACACCAACACTCAGACACATACGCAAACACACTAATACTTGGACACATATGCAAACACACATCTCATACGTAAACACATCAATACTCAGACACATACGTAAGCACACCCAGCACTCAGACGCATACCCAAACTCATCAACACTCAAATACTGACACATGCACGCACTAACACTCAGATACATATGTAAAAGAACCGCAAGTGACACAAAATGGCGTCGTGGTGGTGTTATGCCAGTCAACGGTTTCAGTTCATGGCATAATAAATATAGTATTAAATCAATACTGGGATAGGATATTCCTATCTATCTATCTTTCTGTTTATCTATATATATGTATGTCTGTATCTCTCGCTCTCTCTCTCTCTCTCTCTCTCTCTCTCTCTCTCTCTCTCTCTCTCTCTCTCTCTCTCTCTCTCTCTCTCTAAATATATATGTGTGTGTGTCTCTCGCTCTCTCTCTCTAAATATATATATATGTGTGTGTCTCTGTCTATCTCTCTCTTCTCTCTCTCTCCATATATATCCCTTCCATATACTATACCGATGTACTTTGCTGACGATGGCTAATGGGCTTGAAACTAGTATAGCGTTCCTTTGTCAGTGTTGAACGAGCGAGCAACGATGGTTGCTGGACACTGCGGCTTAATACGGGATATTTGTTTACAAACACACCGACCATTATAATAAATGATCGGTGAATCCATACGTACATATATATGTGTTCATGTATATATATATATATACATACTACTGTACGTCTGTATACATGTGTGTATGAACGTGTACATACTTATATTTAAGTAACAGCCGTACTAAGAGTGGGAAATAAAATTTCGTTTCATTTTTTTTCGTTTATATATATATATATATATATATATATATATATATATATATATATATATATATATATATATACATTGATTATATGTTGGTTGCATACCAACACCTCAGTATGCAGATTGGAGCACTCGACCAAGTGCGCAGGTTGGTTTGGTTACTCCGGAGTAATGTAAAATAAACTAAAATAAATAAATCAAATATTTAAAATTTGGCTTCGTTTATTACTGCTATATATATTTCGGTGACAGCCATCTTTGGCTGTGACCTCTTCAGGCAGTCCGAATTAGTGTGGTAGAGACGAGTACACATGTTGTTGAGGTGTTTAACTTTGTCAATACCCTGATATATATATGTCTCTTTGTCTAACTATCTATTTTATAAATTTTATTTTTTGTTATATTTTATTTTATTTTTATATATTGTTATTGCCTCCTCCTTATTGAGGACGCCTTGTTTTGTAAACTCCCCCCATTGTACTTGTCCCACTTTTGATGCCCTGGTGGCAAATAAAAGAAACATATCTATTTATCTATCTATCTATCCGTCTCTCTGTTTATCTATCTGCTTCTTCGAAAGATATCCACTATATTCTGACCTGTAGAAAGACGATATCTCCCAGTTTTAAAATGCCCAAAACACGCCGTATAGAACGATGGCGCCTTCACGATTCTATCATAAGTTAAGGACCAATGACTAGATGGATGAAATGTGCATAACAAAACAATAACAATTAATAATAAATACACCACTTACCAAGTAATAACTTAGCCGTTGTACTTAGAGAAACCACCCAGGCTGTATCAACTGCACTGCGGCCAAATTCTTCTACCAATTTCAAGTAAATTATTCCGTTGGACCGCTCTAAACCCCCTGAAATGACATTGAGAAGAAAACATTAGTTTATTTCGTTGTTACAATTATATTTTGGCTTTAAATGAATTTTTAGGAAAGGTATTTGTGCATGTGTGTATATATATATATATATATATATATATATATATATATATATATATATATATATATATATATAATTATGTAGTAAACAACACAATACAATTATTCCATTGACCAAAGGTTTCACGAAGTCAGGCGACCTTAACAGAGGTATCCGAAGTCGTTCATCAGAAAGGGAAAACATTTCCTTTCTGATGAACGACTTCGGACACCTCTGTTGAAATCGCCTCTCTCCGTGAAACCGTTCGTAAATGGAATAATTCACTGTGTTGTTTATTACATAATAGCTCTGTACTATACACAGAGCACTCTTCCTTTTCTACGGAAATACTTATTTTATATATATATATAAATATATATATATATATATAATTAGGGAACAAAGAATGAGTGTTGCATCACATGCATATTTAATCATATATTACATATGTTTCACTGCCAATCAGCTCGATGCTGACTCTGGAAGCGAAAGCTCCTCAGATATGTGTTCTCACATGTAAACTCGACTCCATCGAGTGTTCATCTTGGCATACCGCTGTGAACATAATCCAATTGCACCTTTACTACTACTACTACTACTACTACTACTACTACACACACACACACACACACACATATATATATATATACATGCACATATATATGTATATACCTATGTGCATATGTGTATACTACTTTTATTGGAGAATGAGGAAGAAAGTACAAAATACTTGTTGTATACACACACTTTATATATATATATAATAATAATAATAATAATAATAATAATAATAGTAATAATAATAAATTTGAAGACTAAAATCCAAAGAGGGCTCGATAAGGATAAATATATCAGATATATAAGAACCGTAGAGCAAATATTTATTAAAATAACAGATTGCAACGTTTTTTTGAAATATTTACTTCTGCGTTCACAGATTGACTTTTCTAGTTTCAGAAGATCTCGTTAAGGGTGAAAGCAGCGATTCTTTGCTTAAACTTTAATCTATTATTTTAATATATATATGTATATATATATATATATATATATATATATATATATATATATATATATATATATATATGTATATATATATATGTGTATATATATATATATATATATATATATATATGTATATATATATATATATATGTATATATATATATAAATATATATATATATGTATATATATATATAAATATGTATATATATGTATATATATATATATGTATATATATGTATATATATATATATGTATATATATGTATATATATATATATATATATATATATATATATACGTATAAATGTGTATGCGTGTGT
>CAXHJY010001139.1:22500-25000 GCA_964016885.1 Eledone cirrhosa
ATATTTGGGATGTATGAAGTAGCTTGGAAATGTGAAACCTCTTGGTTTCACTTTCCTTTGGCTAGTATTGAACCTTGCTCTCTTTATTTACTTTCTCACTTTGCTTTTCTCTCAATCTTTTATTCTTTGATCTGTGTTCCTTTCTTCTTTGTCACCTACTATATATATATATATATATATATATATATATATATATGTATATATCCCGGTCTCACTCTATCCCACACTCCCAATCACACGCTTACATTCGATCTCTGCCTCTCACGCACTCTTTCTTTTCCTCTAATTCTCTATTCACTAGAGAATAGATGTATTATAAATTATCCAGGTTTGTTGTAGTACATCTTAATAAATTATATAGTTTGATCTCTAAATGGTATATATATATATTTGTATATTTTTTCTTTTTCATGTGTGATCGTTGAATCTTGATCTCTGTACACCCGTTTACTTTCTTTGTTTATCTAGCTTCGTTGTTCCCTTTATTGTTTCTTTAATCCAAGTTATTAAATACGTTGGTTCAACAGCTGAGCTGAATTTAATACGTTGGTTCAACAGCTGAGCGCAATTCAAAAGCTACGCTAAATTTGAAGAAAGAGTTTTCGACGCCATGTTGATTTTTCATGTCTGTCTATCTGACTGAGTTTTCAATATCTGAAATTATACAAAATAAAACAAAATAAGCTAAAGTAAAATAAAAAAAATAAAGGTTCAGACAGGAAAATATAATTGTTAGACATGCAAGCATACCGAAATTCAGGAATGTATAAGTATATATATATATATATATATGAGGGGTGGGGTAGGTGCGTTTGGATGGGTGCAGTAGTCTGTGATAACAATATTTCTTCAGGAAAATAATGAGGGGATGTTCACGGCTAGACTGTCTTTGATCAAGCGTCTTCGTGAACAGCATTGATTTGCATGGAATATATATATAATATATACACACACACACACATATATATATATATATATATATATATATATATATATATATATAGGAGAAGAGTCAGGACCCAAACGGCTGAGCTCCGGCCGTTTCGACAGCTAGATCTGAACTCGGATCTAGCTGTCGAAACGGCCGGAGCTCTGCCATCGGGGTCCTGACTCTTTTCCTATTACCCACTCTACTACCCTAAGTATCGAGTACTCTAGTGCGTTATGGACCACCTGCTTTCTTACCTCACTTTCTTTGTTCTTTATATATATATATATATATATATATATATATATATATATGACGGGTAAAATTCCCGAGATCCATGGACGAGATCTCTCCAACGGTGTCTGACCTGTATCATCGCCGCTATGTCCTGCATCTCACAGAGGCCAATGCCTGTCTTTGGTGCATCAACACATGTCATCCTCGGCCTTCCTCTTCCTGTGTGTCCTTGTAGGGGCTCCCAAAGAACCACTGAGTGCAGTTTCAACTCTAAATGTCGGTGAGCATGTCCAGCTAACCTCAGACTCTTCTGTGTCACTTTCGAGCTGACCTTCGCGAGGCTCCCGTACAGCTCTGAGATTTTCATCCTCAGTGTGCATATAAATAATAGCAACACTATCTTTCTCGACATTAACAAGTACATCAACAACAGCAGTAGCAATAATAATTGTTTCTACTTTTGGCACAAGGCCAGCAAATACCCAGTGCATTACTGGTACTTTATTTTATCGACCCCCGTAAGGATGAAAGGCAAAGTTAACCTCGGCGGGATTTGAACTCAGAATGGCAAGGGACGTAACTCTATGCGTCAAAGCATGGCGTCCGACCCTCTACCGATACTGCCAATTCACCCCCCCTTTGGCAACAACAACAACAACAGCAGCAACAGCAGCAACAATCTAACTATTCTACGGAATATATATAAATATATTCTTTTTCTCATATCCGACGGGAAGATATTTATGTAACATTTGTAACACATGCACACCTACTCACACACACACACACCCTCACACACACACACACACACACACACACACACACACTCACACACATGTATATACAGATATACATGGAAACACACACATACACTATCATATATAAACATACCCGCACACTTATATACATATACATACACTGAGACACATGCAATTACGTACGTACATACCCATTCACACATACATGTATACACGCAAACGTCACACGCCTAATCACACACAAACATTGAAACACACACATACATACATACACCCACACGCACACATACACACATAGGAAAAACAAAGAAACACACTTTCACATACAGATGCACAAATAAACACGCGCATACCTATACACAATCATACACACACACATACACATATACACATCAACTGACACACACACACACACACACGCTACCATTACGTACAAACATTTACACAACAGGCAGAAAGGAAAGACCCAGTTAGATCAAAGCGTTTAGATATTTAGATGCGCATGCGCTGTTACTAAGTGGACGGAGTTCAAAGGGAACTTACAAAAAAGCAAACACAGGCGCAACTGTTCAGATCA
>CAXHJY010001139.1:30000-35000 GCA_964016885.1 Eledone cirrhosa
ACATATATGTATACAGACGTACAGTAGCATGCTACTGTACGTCTGTATACATATATGTATGTACGTATACATGCATACTTATATATATATATATATATATATATATATATATATATATATATATACAAATACACACATATATATATATATACACACAAACATACAGGCGTGCGCACACACACACACAACTATATATATATATACGTATATATATAGCTTTTCTTTTCAAGACGACAGTGCTGCCTGTGTTAAGGCGCTGGTCTCATGATTATAAGGTCGAGAGTTTGATTCCCGCATTGGTCGATACACTGTTTTATATTTCTTTATCTACTTGTCTATTCGATACTCTCTCTCTCTCTCTCTCTCTGTATATATAAGTTCTTGTCTGATGACACTGATAAAATGGCGAAACTCAAGAGTAAAAAGACCCATAATTTAGCCTTAATAAAATGAATATATATATATATATATATATATACATATATACAGGGAAAAAGCCAGAACCCTGACGGCTGAGCTCTGGCCATTTCGACAGCTAGAACCGAACGGCTCGGATCTAGCTGTCGAATATATGATCTGGGTGTGTATATATATATATATATATATATATATATATGTATATACGCACAACATATTAATCTTAAGCCAAAAACTCGATTCAGGGGGATATAAGCTTGTTTTACTCATATAGTGTCCCGAACCATGGTCTAGCTTATATCCCCCATATCGAGATTTTGTCTTAAGTTTAATATCTTTAATTATTTCTCTGGGTTGATATTTTATCTTCATATTTCATCTTTTCGTAGGAGGTTTCTTGCGTGTTTCAACAATATGGTCCTCAATCCTATCAGGAAAAGCAACGAGAAATGAAGTATCTTGCTGAAGAACACACAACAGCACCTAGTCTAGGAATCAAATGTTAAGTTAAGATCGTGAGTGCAGCACGTTTACCACGAGGCCACGCGCCTTTCACACTTGATACACCGTCGGTCGTTATCGCACTTCTGCGGATTAAGAGATTAGAAATAATTTAAATCTTCTTGACCGAGATATAATAAATAAATCAAATAGACTCGACGCTTAACAATACAGCTGTCCCTATTGCTAGGGATTAGAACTTAAACCCTTCTTGTTCACCCGGACCTTGAGGATGCTGTTAGCAAGGTCTAAATATATAAGGACGAATTTCGGTAGGGGATAATGTATTAATATGATACGTGTAATACATTAAGTGACGTCATTGATAGGACAATAAATTGGAGGGTGGCAGCACATTTAGGGGGTAAAGGTGTGTGGGGTGTGTGGTGAAGGGGTCATTATGTGACATCGAAGCTGGGCTGTAAACGGAGACAAATTCACCAAGGGTGCCTGTTGAAATGAATGTGGCAGCTATAATATAAATTAATACCTCCTCTCTCTATATATATTTCTATATACGTGTACACACATGCACACACACTATATATATTTATACATATATATGTATATATATATTATACATACAATACATATATATATATATATATAGGTATATATATATATGTATATATGCTTATATATATATATACACACACATATATTTATATATAAATATGGGTGTATATATATATATATATATAAACACACACACACACATTATATTTATATTTATATATATATATATATATATATATATATAAACACCTCTATATATTACAGTATTACCATTATAAATTTGACAGATTTATTACTCAATAATGTAGCCAGTAGGTACTAACATGGCTGACACCTCTCACTTGTGGTAATGTCTTCATCACATTCAGAGACATTGTTCTTAATAGTGGTGGTAGTAGAGGAAAATAACACATATATATATATATGTGTGTGTGTGTGTGTGTGTATACACAAACATATATACACTATCCACACACACACCGAGGGAAATAATATCTACGCACACGTACATTCACACAGATATATAAACATACCTTATATACAGGCTCACAAGCATTATCCATTTTAGGCTAATTTTGTGAGTAGTTAGAAGGGGTGAATGGTAACCCTGCGAGCAGAAACCTTCATCAGTATGTAGAATGATGAGAGAGGTGTTGTTTATGAATTAGGGGTCTTTGCTCACGATCGGAAGGCCGTGAGCTCGATTCCTTTCGGCGCGTTGTCTTTCACATTGCTCCAGTCCACACAGTTGGAAAATATGAGTTTTGACAACTTTAGCTGGCACCAAGTTGTATCAACCTTTGCTTTTCCCGTGAACAACATCGGTGTTGTGGAGAAGGGAGATTTGTGTACATGGGTGGTAATTTAATACAGGTCTTTCACAAACCTGTACATGTAATTGAAAAGACCAGATTTGTTACACTTTGTGTCACGCAGAATTCCCATGCAAAATCCAACGTGACACAATACAATATATACTTGTGTAAAAGTCGAATTTTTGAAGCCATGTTTTAAAGGATAAATTTATGGGTTCGAGCTGCAACGTCTCCGAATTGAGAGATCACAGATCCGATACTAGGGCATGTGGTTGTAATGTCTCAGGAAAGAATTGCTGGACAGATTTTCTGAGCAAAACCAACCGGCAGGTGACCCAGGAGTAGACCCCGAGCAAGATGGTTGAAAAACATCCATGAGCTTGGCTGGTCACGCTTGGGGATCCAGCCAGATCAGTTGGAGACGGTTCCTTCTGACAGGACCCACTGAAAGGATTGTTTGAGGACTCTACCCACACGACCCTCTCAGGAATAAGTGGGTGAAGAAGAAGACGAAGAAGAAGACTAATATATGGCTACTACTTTTAAGGGGCTTCAAGCTAGAATCCTAAGTACCATACCAGTAGCAGAAGCCCAACTGATCTTTAAACGAAAAAAAACAAAACACTATGAATTACAGTAATATTACCGATTCTGTACATTGAAACACACGTCACATGGTGTTTTACTCTGAGCCCGAATCATTCCAGCTTTTTAGGGCAAGCTACAGTAAGTTAGGCACACGTTTGGGTAAATATTTAGTTTCAAATATATATTTGCAATAATATACCGTATTTCCCGGAATCGAAGACTTTACCTTTTTCCTAAAATAAATCTCAAAAACCTACCATACGTTCTGGAAGCCGAAGGTTGTTTATTATTTTTTTTCACACTTTTTGGTGTAAAAATTAGGGTGCGTCCTAAGCGTCGGAAAAAAGATGCCGGGAAATACGGTAGTAAATTTACCTTAAATTCATTACGATTTTGTAAATGTTATTTCTACGTGAATGTTGACACCTTGACCCACAAATGTTGACCTGTTATCCAGGTCGACTTTTATACGAGGTCGATACAAAATTCCAGATTTTGGGGCCAGAAATAATGGGTCGACTTTTGTTGTTGTTACAGCTCACACCTATGCAGGTTTAGCTGGCCTCGTCGAAGATATATCTCGTTGGAGGTGCCTTGGGTGATTTAATTATAGGGACCCCAAATCCTAACATCTCATTTCCACAGCTGAGTAAACTGGTGCAACGTGAAATAAAGTGTCTTGCTCAAGGAAACAACACATCACCCGGTCCGAGAATTGAACTCACAACCTTTCCATTGCAAGCCCAATGCTCTAACCACTAAGCCATGCGACTTTTACTCGAAATTGACTATTAATCGAATATATACGGTAAATATATATCAAGGTGGAGGACCTTTGTATTACAAGTACAATCCATCCAACGACATCCCTTCAAATTTTACTCCCAAAACCCGGTTCGACCCGAAAATGTGGCAAAAGACAGATGCCCATTATGGCAAATACTGGGAGGGAGTCCTAGATAAAATGATTACCAAGCTAGCCCCCTAACCACTATGCCATGCCTCAGGCTATACCATGACAACAGCACACGTAGCTGCCTTATACAGGTAAAAATCTATTCTGCAGCATAATGAGAGATTTATTGCAGTTTACGACATATCTCCCCCACTACGTATTTACCTACGAATATAGGTTTGTGTGTCGATTTATAAATACACACACACTCACATACATATATATATATATATATATATATATATATATATATATATATATATATATATATGTGTGTGTGTGTGTGTGTGTCTGCGTGTGTATGAGTGTGTGTGCATGTTTGATTTATGATTTAATAGTAAAGTCTTTGTAAACACAGCCGAGTTCAATGAAGTTGATAGGACACTCAGTGTGGACATCTATATACACTCAGACAGGCACACACAGACATACACACACACACACAGACACCCGCAGTCAGAGACACACACACAGACATACATACACACACAGATACACAGACATAGACAGACAGACACTCAGTGTGGACATCTATATAGGTCGATGTTTGAAAACACTCATATACACTCAGACAGAGACACACAGACACACATACATACACACATAGACATAAACACACCGACACACACAGAGACAGATACACAGACATACACACACAGAGAGACATACACGCACATACACACAGACACACACACAGAGAGACAGACACAGAGAGACATACACGCACATACACACAGAGACATAAACACACCGACACACACATAGGGAGACACACAGACAGACACGCACATAGACACACAGAGACATACACAGACAGACAGGCAGACCCAGAGGGGCATACATACACAGACATATATATATATATATATATATATATATGGGGCATATATATATATATATGTGTGTGTATTGTGCATTTATATATATACACACATATATATATATACACATACACACCTATGCATATTAACACAGACACAAGAAACACACACACAACCACACACACACAACCACACACACACACACAACCACACACACACACACACACACACACACACACACACACGAAAGAAATAAAAGTCAACGGGTTTGTGGTGTGGGTTTATTCCAGACGGTTTCTACAGCTTTGATAAGAAATTATTATATTAGGGATAAAAACGTTCTGTGCGGGGCCTGTATGTGTGTGTGTGTTTGTTTGTGTGTGTGTG
>CAXHJY010001139.1:55000-57500 GCA_964016885.1 Eledone cirrhosa
ACAATTTGTCAGCATTTTCTTTTCCGTTTACCAATATATATATATTTCGTTTCTGAATTTGTTTAGCAAGATTCTTTATCTGAAATCGTGTGTTGAAACCGATATTGTTATACTTAGGGAGGGTCATGTTGCCAATAAGAAACACACGCACCAGTTGCTTTCACTTCAATTTATTATAATAAATTTATAATAAATTTATAAATTTATAAATTTCTGGTTGGTTGAACATAAACACACACAGACACCCGGATGTGGCGCATGCGCAGACTGAGCACACAACACACACACAGAAACAAAATGGCGTAGGACAGAACAAAGGAGAGGAACAGAAACAAAGAAAGGAATCCCCAGTCACTGAAGAGGTCACAGAGTGTGTGACGAAAGAACTATGACAATATATAAACAACTATCTGGTTGTGGAACCAACCAACCAACCAGAAATTTATAAATTTATAAATTTATTATAAATTTATTATAATAAATTGAAGTGAAAGCAACTGGTGCGTGTGTTTCTTATTGGCAACATGACCCTCCCTAAGTATAACAATATATATATATATATGCACATACACACACGCATCGAGCAGAGTATATGTTTTACAGACGTAGGCATGGTCGACTGTTTCGAAACACCGGTTATATTGTTGTTGCTCTTACTGTTATCATCATCATCATCGTCATCATCACCATCATTGAAATCATAAATGAATCATCTGCTAAAGATTTCCGCCACAACATCCTAATCTAAGGCAGAAAATTGAAGAATCAAGCTCACTCTGACAGGAACCTAAGCTACGTATGTCATCGCTTGCCTGGCGATCGTGGATCGTTAGGCTTACAATATTAACATAACCCTTATTATGTTTTGGACATTTTCTTCACCATTCTACTTTCATTTCTGTCTATTGATACTATGGTGCCCTATAGGACAAACCCATAGATTTTTGCCATCACTGCATCTGTAAACAAACTTTAGAATATATAGCTACGTTACGACTGTCCTCTTTTTCTGTAGACATAATCACATGTCTATGTTTACCGAAGGGTATTTCGCTACGTTAGACATGTTCGAATTGGCAGTATCGGTAGAGTGTCGGACACGATGCTTTGCAGCAAAGAGTTACTGCCCTTTACGGTCTGAGTTCAAATCTTGCCGAGGTTAACTTTGACTTTCATCCTTACGGGGTTAATAAAATAAAGTACCAGTAATGCATTGAAATAATTGCTGGCCTTGTGCCATAAAGTAGAAACAATTATATAGCTACGATAGACAGTCTTTACGACTGGCCCTTTTTGTGTAGACTAGTGGTTCCCAAAGTTGGTTCCACAGAACCCAAGGGGTCTGCAAAGGAGTCTCTGGTGTTCCGTGGAAAAAATAGAGGAGTATATTTATATTACGACCACACAACAATATTAGACTTTGGGGTTCCTCCAAAAGTTTCTGAACCAAAAAGGGTTCCGAGTTTGAAAAAGTTTGGGAAACCCTTTTTGTGTAGACATAATCACAAGTCTATGTTCACCGAAGGGTATATAGCTAGTTAAGCATGTTCACAGAAGATTATATAGCTAGGTTAGATAGTCTGTACGACTGACCCTTTTTGTGTAGACATAATCACGAGTCTATGTTCACCGAAGATTATTGTTAGAGTCTTTATGACAATTTAACCATGGACAGAGAAAGAGTGGCAGGTTGTAATAGAGTTTCAACCACCATTACGATTTCCTCAGCAGTCCTTTACTCGTTTTTATTGGATCACTGTGAACTTATATTTAAAACCGCTATCACTAAGTGATTTTTAATAACCCAGGTTTACTGTGGTTGAATATTATACACATCCTTGACAGTTAGTTCTGTTAAATAAATTACAGTCGGTTTATTGTCTTTCAAACATTAAAACAAATACATACTCAGAAAAAAAAAGTCTGCAATTTCCTTTTTATTTCTCGTTGATAAAATAATGACGAAAAGATAGAACAAAAGATAGAGCGATATAAGGAAGTTATAGAGTTAGACAGATAGGAAGATAGTTAGACAGTGGGAAAATATAGAAATAAAGACAACGAATAAACGAATGAATGAGGAAAGAAAGAAATAAAGAAAAATTAAGGAATGAAGGAAGAAAATAAAGAAAAAAAGGAAAGGAAACAAAACAAAGATGATATTAAAAAAATCTCATGAAGAAGGAGGGAGGAAACTAAGAAACATTCTTGAAACAACGGATTTCGGAAATGGAAGACATTTACGTTTCGTATTTTATTCTCGCCAGTTCGGTATTTCATTGACTCTCGTAGAAAGAACCGGAAATGTGACAGACTTATTATAATTGTTAAGACATACAGTCACATGATCATAAAATATATTTACTTTTTGAAACATTATTGTAGGCTATCGTAACATTAATTCAGTTGTATATATATCAATATTAGAACTCAATGCAGCGTATATATATATATATATATATATATATATATATATATATATATATATATATATATATAT
>CAXHJY010001140.1:0-5000 GCA_964016885.1 Eledone cirrhosa
TAAGTTCAGCTATTATAAAACAGGGAAATGTTTATTATATAAAACTAAATTTGTTTTCTACGATTTTGATTCACTGACTGAAGCAGGACAATCTCAAACGTATAAATGTTGACAAGTGCGGTGTTCAAGGGCGGTGCCCCAGCATGGCCTCAGCCGGATGGCTGAAACAGGTAAAAGAGTAAAAGAGTAAGTATATACACACACTACATATAAATGTTGACAAGTATATACACACACTATATATATATATATATATATATATATATATATATATATATATATATATATATATATATATATATATATATATATATATATATATATATATATATATATATATATATATATATATATATATATATATAAATAAAAAAAGATGAAATCGAAAATGCAACTCGAGTCTTATTTTTTTTTTAAAAATATATATTTTTAAAAAAAATAAGACTTCAGTTGCATTTTCGATTTCATCTTTTTTTCTTTATACTTTCACTCGTGTAGGACACCTCCGTTATTTTTCATTTTGTAAAAAAAACCTCACTTTCTAATATATATATATATTTACATATGCACACATATATATGTATATATATATATATATATATATATATATTTGTTCATATGTGTGTATGCATCGTGTAAAATAAAACTTAAATATGTAGTCAAATTGATAAATTTAAATATATAGTGAGAGAGTAAGACAGAAAGACAAGAGAGCGAGGGAGACACACACACACATACATACTCACACGCCCACACACAAACGCACACGCACATACATACATACACACACACTCATATATATTTATATACATAAGTATATATACATATATGTGTGTGTGTGTGTTGTTATTGTATATGTGTGTATTACATCGTGTTTAAATATTTATTTTATATTTTGTTGGGCTTTAAGTTCGTCGGAATTGTTTGTTCAGTGATGGTCCATTAAGTTGCCAGTCACACAAACCTCAGCCTATTATAGGTATTAAATCTGGGATTTTATAACGCTAAATCAAATACGAATACGCCAATTGTTAAATTCTCTGGCGTCAAGCTAACAGAGGATTGCTGCAGTTTGCTGTTGTATCCTATTTGTTTGAATTTGTAGTTTTGTCACGATGAAATAAATCATATTCTTTATTTTATTCACTTGTCTTTCCTTTACTTCATTTCCACACTAATTCATTTCGTGCATTAGCATTCTACTCCATGTTAAACATATCTATCTACAATACTATTTCTTTTCCTTCTTTGTTCTTCATCCCTTCATACTTATTTCGTTCCTTCATTCGCTCGTTCGTCGTTCGCTCCTTCGTATCCTCCTTCGATCTCATTCATTTCTTCATCTACTGTTCTCTCTCTTTTTCTTCCCTTTTGTTCATTTGTTTTACTGTGTTGGTTCTTGTAACATTCGCAATTTTGTATAATGGACAGTAATAAACATCCAAATTAATGGGCATTCTATACAAATATAAAAGGAAATGAAGATATTCAGAATTAGATAATCGAAAGCAGGAACAAATACTATAATTGTGCATTGGAACTCCGTCGTGTCGCGACGGTGTTTGATCGAGTTGTTTATTCAACGAAAAGCGCACACAGAAACACATACATGCACACACATATGTATGTATGTACATATTTATATATATATATATATATATATATATATATATATATATATATATATATATATATATATATATATGTATATTCATATACATGTGTATATATATATATATATATATATATATATATATATATATATACATGTATATATATATACATACATATGTATGTGTATGTATATACATATATAATTATATACCTATGTATACATATACATATATATATATTTATATATATGAATGACGTAAAATAAGAAAATTATAAAAATTAACTTACTCAAATTTCACTCCAACTAATTAGATTCTGAAAGGGAATAAACATGGTTTCCAAATGGAAAGCATGGAGAAGCCGTTTCATCATCAGGAAGTCTGTTCTCAGCTAAGATACCTGGCGATGCGTGGGCACAGAGAACTTATACAAAAATAATTCATTGGATGGAAAAAAGCAAGCGTGGACTAGATTCCAAGACATTGAAATAATCCCTGCCTACGTGGTCGGTGGCATATTCAAAAGAATCAATCACGTAACATCGAGGTTAAATAGTGATGAGTAGGGTGTTAAAAAGAAAGTACCCAAGCGATTACTATGAACTATAGTAGCACTTTTGGCAAATGTTGGCTTAACAAAATAATTTGGAGATAATTATAAAGAATTTGTATACCTACCAACATATATATACAGATGCATACCTATGCTAGCAAATATATAGATTTTGTCTTAGTAACTACGTGGTTCAATGCAAGGGGATGCAGAACAATTATATGAATGACGTAAAATAAGAAAATTATAAAAATTAACTTACTAAAATTTCGCTCAAACTAATTAGTTTCTGAAAGGGAATAAACATGGTTTCCAAATGGAAAGCATGGAGAAGCCGTTTCCTCATCGGGAAGTCTGTTCGTAGCTACGATACCTGGCGATGCGTTGACACAGGGAACTTATACAAAAATAATTCATTGGATGGAAAAAAGCAATCGTGGATTAAATTCCAAGGCATTGAGAAAAATCACAGCCTACATGGTCGTTGGCAAATTCAAAAGAATCAATCACGTAACATCGAGGTTAATCAGTGGGGTGTTAAAAAGGCAGTAGCCAAGCCATTACTATGAACTATAGTAGCAGTTTTGGCAAATGTATGCTCAACAAAATAATTTGGAGATAATTATAAAGAATTAGTATATCTACCAACATATATGTTCTGCATCCCCTTGCATCGAACCACAAAGTTACTGAGACAAAACATATATTTACTAGCATAGGTATGCATCTGTATATAAATGTTGGTAGATATACTAATTCTTTATATTTATATATATATATATATATATATATATGAATATACATATATTGTTATACTTTGGGAGGGTCATGTTGCCAATAAGAGACACACGCACCAATTGTTTTCACTTCAATTTATTATAATCAATTTATAAATTTAGGAATTTATAAATTTCCGGTTGGTTGGTTGATTCCACAATCAGATGATTGTTTATGTATTGTCAACATGCTAAAATAGAACATAAGGTTAAATTAGAGAACATAGAAATTAAAATAAAATCTCACATAGAAAAGATGCAATGTTTAGATAAATCACAGAGGCAATAAACATAAATGAACTCCAACCAAAATTAAATAGAAAACATGAATGGGACAGCAACATCACAACTTACAATTAAGGACAAAATGAAAACACACACATAGAAAACAAACAACCAGTAACATATAAATAATCAAATAAATAAACAAATATAAACACACACAGACACCCGGATGTAGCACATGCGCAAACTAAGCACACAACACACACAAAAACAAGCAGGCGTAGGACAGAACAAAGGAGAGGCACAAAAACAAAGAAAATAATCCCTAGTCACTGAAGAGGTCACATAATGTGTGACGAAAGGACTTTGACAATATATGAACAATCATCTGGTTGTGCAACCAACCAACCAACCGGATACTTATAAATTCCTAAATTTATGAATTTAATTTATAATAAATTGATATATATATATATATATATATATATATATATTGATGGTCTTTATTCTCTCTCGTCCACGATTTCACAGAACTTTATGTTCATCGATTTCCGGGACTTGACTCCTTCTTCCTCACTTTTCGTTTCTTTACCATCTTTGATTGTTTACTGTCTCTCTCATTCCCCTTATGTACGTGTCCCAACGACTTTCGCTAGCCGTTGCTCGCACCAACCTGAGGTAAATGGTCTTAAAAGCGATGAAATACCAATGAAGGTTGGAAGATCACTGATGAAGGACTAAATTTATTCATATATATATATATATATATATATATATATATATATATATACATATATATATATATATATATATATATATATATATGATATATAAATATATGTATGTATGCAGACATATAATACATAGACGCTCCTTTGAAAATGTCCAATACCTCATACCCAGTTTTACCCAAAATAGGGTGATGTCATTCGCACAAGGCTTTAAATGCTAGGCTCTATGTGATCGTCAAATTCCCGTTAATTTAGTGTCAAAACATTATCACGTTCAATGAGTGAAACCAAGAAATGTATAAACGTATCCGGCTTTGTAGAAGTGACAACACTTTTCCGACTAGAAGTAATGACACTTTACCTTATATTGGAAATGCCCACGGTCAATAGTTTCATTAGATTCATTATTAAATATAAACGCTACAACTGATCGTGGGATCTCTCACTGGAATTGATTTTCTCTACTGAGATCATTTCGGTGCGAAGAGATATGATATCAAAGCCTGAAATACATTTGTTTATTTGACACCTAACAAGGAATGTCTTTATAATATTTATTCATTATGACAGCCCAGAAACACCGAATTAAATTCGGAAATTTCAATATGGAACAATGTATGCTTTTCTAATACAGCTATGCAATAATGCCGAAAGGTGCTATAATACGCTATATGCACATCGAACTAAGTAACTAGTAGATATATTTCGTGTTGATTAATGTTGATGCATTGCATAATATATGCTAATGAATCTTTATATAAAAATACCTGTGTAAAATAGAAAATGTATAACTGTGTTTAGACTGGAGTTATATACATTATTGTATTCAATATTTAGTGTAACATTCTTACAAGTAAAAAGTTTCAACAGGAAATGAAGAAATATGGAAATATTATTTTTATAAGACACTAATTACAATCACGAACGAAGTACATATACAGTGTGGTTGGATATTGAATAGGCCTTCGTGGATTTCTAAGAAGAGTGTTTTTATTGTTCGAACGATGAAAGCTCAATTGGGTGAGCATTTCACAGACATGTATAAACTTTGAATGATTCTCACTGATTTCACACTGATAACATCTCTCACCCATTGAATAAC
>CAXHJY010001140.1:10000-70000 GCA_964016885.1 Eledone cirrhosa
CCGGTCCCATGTCGATTCAATTTGGATTGCATCGGAAACAACCTTTTTATATAACAAGTTGTCTGATGATGACACGACACTCGCACACAGAACAGTGTGGCCAGTGACGTCACTGAAATATATATCACAGCATTATTATTAAAGGACTTGAACATCTGAAAGTACTTCGCTTATATATATATATATATATATATATATATAACGAAGGACATGTGGTAAGGAACCAGGTGGACCATAACGCACCAAAGTACTCAATACTTAGGGTAGTAGAGTTGGTAATAGGAACGAGTAGGACCCCGACGGCGGAGCTCATGCCGTTTCGACGGCTAATTCTGGAGTCCAGAATTAGCCGTCGAAACGGCATGAGCTCCGCCGTCGGGGTCCTACTCGTTCCTATATATATATATATATATATATATATATATATATATATATATATATATTTATATATATATATATATATATATATATATAAATATATATATATATATATTGATATATTGATATATATATATATATATATAAATATATATATATATATATATATATATATATATATATATATATATATATCAATATATAAATATATATATATATATATATATAT
Source organism: Eledone cirrhosa (assembly GCA_964016885.1). Taxonomy (NCBI): domain Eukaryota; kingdom Metazoa; phylum Mollusca; class Cephalopoda; order Octopoda; family Eledonidae; genus Eledone; species Eledone cirrhosa. Next base: position 10,608 of record CAXHJY010001140.1, read on the forward strand.
AAAAACAAATAACGAAACGAAATTAAATTTCGTTTCGTTTGTAACTCACTTTTGTATGACTGACGCTTAAACAATTAAGTTAAGAATGTACATCCACATATGTATACTGAAATACTAGTATGCATATGAATACACACACGTGTACATATGTAGATGTACCGAGTTTTTCACTGGACACTTTACTGTGAGTGTCCAGCTATTCTGTATGTGAACACACAGACAAACCGGTTTTTAGAGTCATACTGGTTTTCAAGGAAACACCTTTCCTCTATTCTCCAAAAAGCCAGACAGGAATATTGGACTAGTTTCGATGTTGTTACATCTCATCAGCAATATTTACCTATCTTCCGGCCTTTCTAGAGAATCGTAAAAGCACATATCGTTATATGCTTTTTCTATGAAAATTAGTAGTGGGCAGACTAATTTGCATAGAGCGTGAGTACGTACTATATATATATATATATATATATATATATAGGATCGAGTAGGACCCCGACGGCTGTGCTCAAGCCACACGCATATATATATTGATATATATATATGCGTGTGGTGTTTGTGTGTACACCTGGTACATTGTTTTCTTTAACAATACATTTTGTTCCTGGTCTCTTCAGTAAAATCTAATGGAGAAACATGAGTTTGTACTTGTAGGGCAAAAGGCCCGCTTTATCAAACATTTTCTTATATAGAATATATCTGAGAAATTCATTTAGTTTGCATCTCTTTCTCGAATGCTCGACTTCTTGTAGCTTAATTTCACTAACATGCTGTTCTGTTCAAATGATCAATTGCAAATTTCTTCGAAACAGATGGATACGCAAAAAAGAATAAACATGAAATACATTCACAGAAAATAATGAACTATTTTAACAGTATATCGTTCACAAATGCATTATATCCGTAAATAAATATTTGAACAACAACGAATATAAAGAAAGATTCACCAGAAAAGCTGAATAAAATCCATGATATACAAACATGCATTTAGGAAAGATTATTTTAAAGTTTTTCATATTTTCATACATATTAATTGAGGAAAAGGCAATAAAAATAATATAAATTATGAATATAGATACAGACAATTATAGAATGTTTTATGGTTATTCACGTTTTTATGATTAGAGCAATATTTATGAAGTACGATATAGAGAAGACTGTAATTGATATGTTTTAGAGAGAAATTCATAATTGAAAACATAATGACATCGACGATTAAGATCGCAATACATAAACATATCCGATGGGTGCACGTATATATATATATATATATATATATTATGTCTGTGTGTGGGTTGTTTTTAGGGGTGCATTTGTATATATATGCATATATATAGAAATCACCTGATATATATAATATCGCAATAACAGACTGTGCATTTATGCTTTGTGTGATCTGCTCTAGATTGCAAAATTGTGAGTTTTATTCCTCGTGGTACGTAATGTTGTGAACCAGGAAACTATATTTCAATTTTCAGCAATATTCTCAGCTGGATGCCTAATCTGTAACCCTAGTGCAGCTAGCCCGCTTTATTGCAAACTTAGCGTCATGCCAAATCTGTGTTAGAAGCTCACGTATTTTTACTATTCTCAACGACCGACACATTTATTGCAAACACTCGCAATATGGTTCGTCAAACAATTAGAATAAACCTCATACTATTTAACGGAGGTTCAATATAACGACCAGTATATATTCATTTCATCATGTCTGCTTTTATGACAGGTAACCTTATACATCACGAAAAAATGGGAACAATGCATCATGTTTCTGTATGTAGAGGTCTTAAAATGATTGTAAATATTCGGTATTTAAGGGGAAACATATGTATTGCAATTTCTCGAATACCAAGAAAAATAATCAGCCAACAGGAATAAACTACAAGATCTTCATTCATATACTGCCACACAAAAATCATGAATGCAGATAACTGAATTCAATCCATATTTCAAGGTGTTGATCTTCAATATGATGTTTTCAAACCATGAATGAATCGATGTATAACGAAAAACTATCGCCATGTTTTCTTTCACCAAAATATGATTTTGATACATTTATTTTACAGAAGAGGAATTCGGATACAACATATTTGCCAAGCTTTTCATCATGTTTAAATGAGATTTATGCAGGAAAATATTCTTAAGGGTTCTGCATTTATCAGTCATTTTTCATTTTCTTATCTATCACAGTCTTTTGTCATCGGAAGTTTAGATAAAATGTTTCTAGAAACACATAAATGTTCAAAGCATTTCGACCCTATTTGTTACAGATGTGATATAGTCAGGTCATGATTCAAAAGTAGGAAACGAATTTCTATATAAATAATCAATAGTTTTCAGAGAACACAGCATTGAGGACTAGAAATGTATTTTATCTAATTCGTAGGACCGGAAGTAAAGTTCACTATAACTATATGTGTTACGAGCAAGATAAGCCTTCGGAGAATGTGAACAATGCCGTGTAGAAAAACTACTGCTTTGTATTTTTAGCAGGTTTCATGCAAAGATCTCGTAAAAGCAACAAAACTAATTTTCCAGAATTATTATTCCTATCGACATATTTCACCAAATCTTGAGTTTTATTATGAATACACTGATGAGTGTATTCATAATAAAAGCGAAATAACAGTTACAATAATAGTGAAATACCAGTGTGTCATTATCTTCAAATTCTTCTTACAATTTTGTATATATAATATTAGAAACTAAGATGCCATACCATTAACAATATTTCTAAACCTTCCTTGTATACAAATAACTTGAAGAATTCTAAATTATTTGGACATCTGTAAATCAGATATGTATTTCAGTGTTCAACGGAGTATAATGACACAGTCGTATACACTGTTTCAAATTTTAACTTCGATAATGCGAAATTATGGTCAACATTACTATAATGTTCATCAAATAAATCAATATAATGCAGAACGCTCAAGCCGGATAAATTGGAGACGGTTGTGTCTAACAGGACACGCTGGATGGAGTGTTTGAAACCTCTGCCCTTACGACCATCTCAGGAATAAATGGGTGAAGAAAGAAGAAGAAGAAGAAGAAGAAGAAGAAGAAGAAGAAGAAGAAGAAGAAGAAGAAGAAGAAGAAGAAGAAGAAGAAGAAGAAGAAGAAGAAGAAGAAGAATGTTGCCGAAACATCTGAAATACCTAATCAAAAATTCCCTGTAGAAATATATATTCTCAGTAGATCTACTTCACTCACTAGATCTTATATATGCTGCATATCTCCACGATATTTCTTTAAGCTTAACCGTTTAACGGAATGCACCTGATCGTGTAACACTCGATATTGTTTTTGAAAATCTACGTAAATATTTATTTTGCGCGCAAGAATTTTCAGGCAAAATCCACATCCATGTAACAAAATGTTCGTATCACAATGAAACCTGAAATAATGATTATGTTGAATAATGATCTCTAGGTATATTTCTTTATATATAGTTGGTTCTGAATAAGTACACCTACCCCAAAAATTATGTCGCTAATTGCATCGACGTGGAATAAGTTACTGTTATAATGGAATTGTCTATCGTATGACTTCCAACAGAGAAAATACGTTGTTTGTTTTTTCATTTTTTATTTACAAAAATTAGGCAGGTAAATTTCAAACCCCTATCCTCTGCAAATACAAGTTTACGAAAATTGTCCACCTCGAAACATCTCAGTAATACAGCATACACAGAAAATTAAATTCATACAAATAATATTCATCGAAAATAAAATTGATAAGTTATTTTCAAACATAAAATATCATTGATTGCCGAGTTGCTCCCAATGTGACACATCAATTATATTTAATAGTATTTAGACAAGTTAGTTATGCGACTAAAGACGTACTCAATAACTCAGTGACGGATCGAGTCATTCAATTGTGTGAATATATTTCAAAGTTAATTAAGTTACAAAGAACAGATCTACATCAACATTCGAAGACGCTTATGAATATAAATTCAGAATTATAAACGAATAAGTGTTTGATAAAATTACACGGTTTACAATTTTAATTTTATTAACGTGTTATATATCCTGATATATCAACATCGTTTTTCCCCTAAACGTGTAGATGGTATCAAGGCAACATCAACATTTAGTAGTACTGTGATACTGGTACATCCATGCTTATAGAATTAGTTCTTACAATTATCTTTGTATTTTTGTATGGTTTATATTGTTGCTGCTATGCCGTTATATGGGTCTAAATGTCATTGCGTTTTAATTGTACAATAGCTATATAGCGCTCAGGTACCAAAGGTATTGAGCAGAAGTCCACTCTGTTAAAACGTCATCTTGTCTAAGATGTGTGCCTCTCTGCGTCAAGATTTCTATGTAAATAACATCGTATAATAATTGAAAGAAGCTGTCACATATTTGCTACAATCTCAGAAAGAATTATAACGCTCGGCAATGGAATTAAAGTAAGAAAATACCAATTCAACATACAAATAGAATAGCAACATTCTTCAAATATATTTCTCAACTGCATAACTCCTAATTAATGTTACAATCAGGCAACCAATCCCTTTTCATTCCAAATATTATCCATGAAAAATGCTTCAATCGAATTTGTTGAGCTGCCAAATTATTCCCATGATATCTCTATGACAACCCTGTCAAGCGGATGTCAAATTGGATGTCAAATTAACAAAGAAATATAACTCCGGCTGATCAATTATTTATTCTCATATAATAAGGTAATCAACTGAATTATGTTAGACTATAGAAAATATGTTTTCAACTGTTAAAGATATGTGCGTCACACATACTCATAACCACAGTAACGATATATAATGTGCATATACATTTTTTACGTTACTTGGTTCAATCATCTGAATGCAGGCTTGTTGGCTAACCATCTTCAAGTGATTTTACTCAATGTTATTGACAACAGAACTTCAAGGTTATTTTAAGGTATCGAAAGATCCTATTAGGTTGTTAACCCAAAATAATATAAAAGAAAACAATGGTTTTCAACATAAGCATTTCCTCAGATGTTTAGCTATACGTATATAAAAGCATTTTGCACAAATTCTCCTATCAAATGCCATTTACTGGATATTGGAAAAAATAGAGGCATTTCCCGATTGAGGTGCACATTAAAAATAACATGCAAATATAAAACTCTCTACCGAATATCTGTTCTTCTTCCCATGTAGGAGGGGTATATAATGGCATTGCTGGATGTGCAAGGGGTCACGGAGAATTTCACAGCGAAGGCTTCGGACATATAAAGCACCTAGACGGTGCTGTAATGCCTGGCACACACTATGTACTCTCTGTCATTTGTTATGTATTTCAGCGCAGCATTTTTTGTTTGCACTCAAATAAGTCTACAAATCAACGTTCTCTTCTACATCGCTTCTATGGCGTCTGTTGGGACGCTTAAGGTGGATCATATTTGCTCTTGTTTAATGAGCTTCAATACCTCTGCCAACATTTTACTGTTGTGGTTAAGGTCCAATGTGAAGCATGGTCATATTTGACTATTAAAACAGTGAAATATTTCTTTATGTTGTCCCTGTTGCTATTGTTGGTCATATTTTTGTTGCATGATTTAACGCATTTAAAATGAACGCAACACATATATTCGATGGGAGCTAAATGTGCGGTGTACGTTTTCGAGAAATGTACATTGCTTGCGGTGATATGCTTGCTTCAGGATGTGTCACTAATTTTTCTCTGTAGCCATAGTTGATTACAATGATTACGTGATGTGGAGCTTCCTCTCATATTCCTCTTAGCTCTTTGTTTTTATTAAACTGATTTGGGGGGCTTTATTTCCCCCTATTTAATTTTTTCCTAGTGCTGTTTGTCAGAAAAATAAATAAAACATATTATCGCAATTCTATTTATTGGACCCATTGTGCCCACCAGTATTGTTATACTCGAGTATGTCGAAATACGTGCGTATTAGCTTCCCATCTATAATGAAATTAGAATGCATGCCTGTCCGTACCACGCGAAATCATTTCCCAATGTAAAGCTTATGTGTATGCGCATGCCTATTTGTTCATTATGATCAGGTATGAGTTAGAAGTACATCAATCATTGATACCACATTAGTTTGTGATTTTAAGTGCTGGAAATGACATCCATTTCTGGAGGAAAACGTTAAACGGAAGGGAATACTATTTTACAGAATCATTAGTATGATATGGAGGACATTTTACGTGGCAGTAGATCTTACTTTGAAACGGATTTGAGAGACATTGATAACTTCCCTCATGTATTGATATTTAATAGCCTGTTTTCCTCTTTCGTTTTGTCTTAGATATGTTTAGTAGTAACATACAATATATATTGTATTTTACCTAGTAGTTATACGAATGTATCTAGTGTTACGGTCTATCTCATCTAAATACGTCATGCTCCATGATAATAATATGCAATTACATGCTATGATCATTGATAACAACTACATACTTTCATAGATTATATTTCGACTATTTAGAAGATTCTTTGTCCATGTATTTAATCCGGGAAATTGTTCACGTCATATGCTACTACCGCAATGTTTCATATAAAATTGTTCGTCCAATTTTAATTACTTGTTTCTACTTTTGGTACAAGCAGCAATTATCCCAGTGTATTATTGCATCTTTTATTTTATCGACACCGTAAGGATGAAAGGCAAAGTTAACCTCGGCGGTTTTGAACTCAGATCATAAAGGGCCGTAACTCTTTGCTGAAAAGCATGACGACACACACTCTACCGATACAGCCAATCCACCGTCCAATTTTAATTACTGACCCACCAATTGAGTTCAAAATTGCCGGCAATGATCATCATATATGCTTTGATTTGAACAGCATACATCTTTCTAGGGTAAACCTAATATAATGTCTTTATTAACCTGTTTCACATTTCCAATGGATCTGATTTCCGAGATAAGTAATTTCCAAGTTTATAGTTCATCTATAAACATCGATACTATAAGTAATCTTTTATAAAGTCTATCAATATGAAGCACTCATTTTTAATATCTATTGAAATATTGCAATAAAGTTTAATAGAGGCACAATCTACTGGCAATGCTGGTATTTTGGCCCCGAATAACACTTTGCAAATTCCTCATTGTAGTGTAATCTCAGTTCTCATTTATTTTAACAAATTTATGAATATCATGAATGTTGATGAGCCAGGCATGCGAGATTCAATCGAATCAGTTCTTCTAATCAATAATTTTCTCATCACCCACGATCATGTTGTTAATAGGTGAATTGTTCCGGAATACTAGGAAAATAGATAAACACTGGATATCGCTCTAATTTACGATTTGCACGATGAGCATGTACAATAAATATTAAAAGCCTGATTTGAAGACAACGGTGTTTCTTCGCTGATTGCATTTTACATGATTAATTTCGATTAGGCATGTTTTACGATTTTCACATATAGTTCTTGTTGCTATTTTCTATTACAAACATCAATGCTTTAAACTGTTAGATGCGTGTTGCATAGGTTCTGCATTTCACACTTTAATTATCAGCTCAGATGTAACATGAGATTTAGTGACGTTGCTCCTCTTGCAACAAAGCCGGAACCCTTTCAAAAACGGTTCCCCAGTGTTCCCTTCATATTTGTAGAAAGGGAGAAGAAGATAGGATAAATTTGAGTAATGCAAATGTGAGTTATTAAAGACTACCTGAGTAACCCATCGTTACTGGGTAATAATCAAAATAGTATGCCTTTGTTTCAAATTTTTCTTTATTCCATGTCAGATCGTGTCCTCGCCGGAGGATAATCCCCAATATGAAGATGGATTTCTGTATTAATTGGATCACTTTATAATGTTTGTATAAAGATTGTTTGTTGATGTTTTCCATGTCGTGCGTATATATAAATATATTTCTGCCTTCCTACTCTTGATCATCCAAAGTAAATCTGATCATACGTGAAGTAGTGCTCTTCAACGTGTGAACTGGCAGCTGACAATCTTTGTCCTTGTCTGTTCGTGATGGTCACGGCAAACCTAAGTTTCACTGGAAATTGAAGTCATTTGAATTGAAATGGGATATCAGTGGGGATATAAGGAATTCTTGGAACAAACACATCCTTCCCCTATCACAGCATGGTGAAATGGTGGCTTGAATCACGTGTGGATGCATATGTTTAACAACTAATCGAGTTCCGTTGCATTGGTGGATTTCAAATTATTCAATAATATGATGGGTGCTCATTCTTTAAGGGGAAGGGCATGTGGAGACCTCCCTGGTGGTTCTAAAGAGTTTAGACAGTATTGACAGATCAATAGAGCATTGAAACATTTGGAATACCGTTTAACAGATCTAGATTTACCGATTTCACACACACACATATTTCGGGGCCAGTATAGCCCTATCACTCAGCCACTTGTTACATGCCACCTGATATTCAAGATTAGTGAATACTGTTTCTATAAGATGGAATAATGAATCCACCATTGTGCCTATTGTATTTATATCAATAGCTCCCTTTCTATATACAGGAGGTCTTCCGTTCCAAAACATTAATAGATTAGGAATGAAATGCTCTGATTCTTCACCAATATATCCCCTCGTGTTTGAAGCTCGCTTCAAAACTTTAATAGAAGTCCAAAGTGTTGAGTTATTTTCAAACAAGCTCGGATTTGATTAATCCTATTGGATTTTGTAATGACGAGGAGAGGTTGTCTAAAATCTTCACCTCATCCACGCCCTTCCTCTCCTCCACATCCTCACCCTCCTACTCCTCCTCCTCCTCCTCCTCCTCCTCATCCCACTACTACTACTACTACTACTACTACTACTACTACTACTACTACTACTACTACTACTACTACTACTACTACTATAACGATTTCCACCACAATTATCTCTATTATCAACTATAAGTCGACAATTTCTTTCAATGTAGAATTTAATCAGGCCAGGTATATATATCGGCTACGTTATAAACATGCATATTTTAGTTACAAATATAGTCTACGTATCTGAATACTACACAGTGTGCATAAATACTTAACTATCGTGTATGTAGATATATTCAGCCTTGTAATGGATTGGACAGCCAATGAGGAATGAGGCCCTGTTGTACTGATTGCAGAGTTTCCATCATAATTTATATCATGTTTTACTAGTTTATGTTCCCCAATATTCAAGGCAAAGTATTCGACTAATACAGGTCAACATCAGACCTATTGAGTGCAGTTTCATCCCAAGTATTTAAAGCACTTTTCTGGCTTTCAAACAGGTTTTACTTTCACAAGCGAAGAGCACGCCTCATTGACCATGATTGGGTATATGTTCCATATTCTACTTTATGTGCGGCTGGTATTCTCTACCTATCAATCTACAACTGATATATTGGCTCAGCAATTTGATGTTATCATAATGCTGAGTATTATAACTGAGTATTAAAGATAGTGCGTTTATTGAATCTGATCTGGTGTGTCGAATATTGTAGAACGAATAATCTTCTTATTTTCAATTCTTTCGTCTTGGACACGATATTCGTGAGATTTCTGCGGATGCAGGGTACACTATCGCGCCTAGCATCATCTCCAGTCAGAAGCAACTGCATCCAAATAATCCGAATGACTCTCGATGTGAAACCAACCAAGATTATCCGCATTACCGAACCATCCTGCTCGTAGTCTACTTCTGGGTTTCTTGCCGGTTCGATTCGCTTGTTCAGGGATTCGTTCCGTAGACATTCTGAAAATATATCTCTAGTACCGAAGCTGTAATTCCTCAATGCTGAGAGGTGGTGGTTTTGGCTGAAGATATGGACCTTTCCTCTTATTTTGTTAAGATTTGACAGCTTTATCATTCGATTTCTGAATTTACTTGCAGAAAGGATGTGCAGTGTTTATGATTATAATGAATTGTTACGTTTACATTTTATAGCTTCTTTTAAGATTCTCTACCTTATCCTTCAAGTGAAAGTCTATAAATACGATTACGTACTTATCAAATAATTCATTTTCCTTACTTTCATCAAGTGTAATCTACTACAGAAATTAAAATGATTTAACTAATCAATAGGCCAGTACCGGTACTTAGTCCGTTTTTTTTTTCGTTTTTTTTCGGCTTTAAGATATTGATAGTATAAGATTCAACCCTGGGCCGTTCACCGATATATCAGAAAATGTACCCGGCTACTGCTAGTAATCATTTTCAGCTGAGTGAAATGGAGGAACGTGAAATGATTTGTTTTGACAAAGAGTTCACCGCAAGGCACAAATCTATAAATTATGATCTGGGGACCCACAACCAAACCACTAGCCAGTGCGCCTCCGTGTTCAGGTAAAACTCTACAAAATACGATTTTTTCCTAATAAATATTTAGGAATTTTCTCAGGTATAGTTCCCTGTAGAAATTAGAGAAAGAATAATACACTTCATATTATTTTGTTAATTATCTATAATCACCCGATGTGGGTTGTATAGCATAGATAGAGAAGTATGTGTAGGTGGTTGGAGTGGATAGGTATGACGTAGAATATCATACAGGCGTTGTTTCTATTAAGGTGTCTCTTTTCACTCCAAACTCATTGCAATTATCTTTATCATAAACACATAAAATCACAGAGCACCACTTAATGTTCCTCGGTGTCTCTAATGATCTAATTATTAATGGCAAATTGGATAAACGCAATCGATTCTAATCGAGCTTTTATGGTTTGTTTTAATTAAATAATATATGTAAAGTATTTACTGGAATATAAAACAGCAGCGTAACAAAGGAATTATTGTAAATTGAGAATATTTTGAAGAAAAATAAATTATAATCGATACATTAAAATACATATGAAATCACAGTATTATTTATATCAGTTTCCTTTAGTAATAATCTATATATTCTCTGGTCATTATTTATTTGAAATTGTTTTCATTTGAATAAAGTATTTTTTATACGCAACTTCACTGAATTTGTGACCTCATTAATTGCTCAGCAAAGGTTAACACAGGAATACACACTTCTGTACCACTCTATTAACAGATGTATTTGCTGCTATGAATTCCTTCATATTATTTAATAGCTTCAAAACAACAACGAATACGACAGATTCTTGAACACGGTAATTAAATGAGAATGTTTCATCCGAGCAGCAATATATATATAAACAAAATTTAAAGAATGAAAAATACAACTAAACAATAATATACAATTATATCAAAGGGATAACGCGTGTCAATGGTATGTCAAGTGGGTAGGTCTATAAGAGAAAAATATAATTATCTCAGATTTGAGTTAATGAAGTATAGCACTGCTAGCTATGTGCTACATGTGTGCAGTTACTAAATACGGATATATTTATTTATTTGTTTAATCTCGCTCCCTCCCTCTCTCTCTCTCTTCTCTCCCTCTCTCTCTCTCTCTTTCTATATATATATATATATATATATATATAAAGTATAAAAGAGAAAACACAGGTAAGCATTAAGAGAAGGATTTTATCCAGGTATTTACGACCGTTTCATTGGTAAGTACAACCTTATATTGCTATACTGCAAAGAGCAGCCTCTCAATTATAATTGTTGTTCACAGTCCAAATTTTCAAAATAGTAAGTTACTCTTGAAATAATTCTTAATATATAGAGAACAACATTTATTTGGAATTGTATTTACTAGTATAGAGAGAGAGGAATCAGGAGGTGAGGGGACAGACGGCATAGTATAGAGAGAGAGGAAGGGGGAAGAGGTAGGAAGTAGAATGACAAACTGAGATGGAGGGAGGTGTAGAGGTGGAAGGATTATTTGGTCAGTTTTGATAGCAGACTTCATGTCGTGGAGTGTAGTGAGTTAAAGAGAATTAAATTGATCATAGTGGGAGGGATGGATAGAGAGGGGGAGAGAGGGGGGGGGGAGATATAAAGAGATAAATATATATATATATATAAAAATAAAGATAAAGATAATAATGACAAAAATAAAAGCAAAGAAGGGGTGAGAAAGAAGAAAAGAAAAGATAGCCAATAATGCCAAAGTTGCCCCTGACAAGAACTGTAACTGTCCCCTACCTGAAACCTGTTCATTACAAAATGAATGTATGCAGTCTAGCCTGGTTTACCAATGCACAGTGGAATCAGACAACCAGAAATCGTATTACATCGGAGCGACTTGGAATACATTTAAAGCCCGTTGGTATACACACCGTTAGGCAATGAAACATTCCCAGCACCGTTATGTAACTACCCTTGCAAACAAGACCTGGCAACTGAGGGAAAGTAACCATCAATACACCCTGAAGTGGAAAAAATTATTGAACGCGCCCCCATATCGGAGTGGTATGTGAAGCTGTCGATTATGTGACCTTGAGCTGTTCCACATCTTAAGTTCGAAGAATAGGTTACTCAACAATAAAATCGAGAGATCAATTTATTGTAACTATATCTCAAAGAGAAGTTTTCGCACTACAAATCGAACCCTTAACCTCTTAATACCAACTGACAAACTGCATATATTTAGACTTTATACCCTCTTATATCTAAACCCTTTAATTACCCACAAAACCAATACATATATCCCCCTCTTCTCCCTCATTCCACTTCTACTTCTTCGTTCTCTTCCTTCCTTCCCTCCCCTTCTTGGCTATCTTTTCTTTTCTTCTTTCTCACCCCTTCTTTGCTTTTATTTTTGTCATTATTATCTTTATGTTTATTTATATATATATATATATATATATATATATATTTATCTCTTTATATCTCACCCCCCTCTCTCTCCCCCTCTCTATCCATCCCTCCCACTATGATCAACTTAATTATCTTTAACTCACTACACTCCAAGACAAGAAGTCTGCTAAAAAACTGACCAAATAATCCTTCCACCTCTACCCCTCCCTCCATCTCAGTTTGTCATTCTACTTCCTACCTCTTCCCCCTTCATCTCTCTCTATACTATGCCGGCTGTCCCCTCACCTCCTGATTCCTCTCTCTCTATACTAGTAAATACAATTCCAAATAAATGTTTTTCTCTATATATTAAGAATTATTTCAAGAGTAACTCACTATTTTCAAAAATTTGGACTGTGAACAACAATTATAGCGGAGTGGCTGCTATTTGCAGTATAGCAATATAAGGTTGCACTTACCAATGAAACGGTCGTAAATACCTGGATAAAATCCTTCTCTTAATGCTTACCTGTGTTTTCTCTGTTATACTTTATACTCCAAGATTGAACGGAATTCTTACAAACTTGTGGAGTTACCCCTAACCGTACGTTGAAACCATCCATGAAACTGGATTTCTTAACCAAAAACTGGATCACAATAAGCAATTGTTTGCTTCTCTAACTATATATATATATATATATATATATATATATAAATATAAATTAGCGAGAATAGTTTTCAGCTCAGGAATTAACGAAAATCAACGTCCGATATGTGTGGCAAGCGCTCGATGAATCATATGAATCAGAGCTACAACATACGTTAAGGGCTAAACACACTGAGATGATGGTTAAACATATCATCCGCACAGCCAAAACAAAACGACCAAGTAATTCGGGTCACACAATAAAAATATATGTGTTGATACTTTCCCGGACCCTGGACTGATGGTAAAATCCAGTATTGGTTTCTGCGACTCCAAAATCAGGTACTGTCCGCCTACATAAAGAATGTTGGGCTTCTGGTGAGATGATGAACAAGGAAGTCGTGTTATCAACGGGTTTTGCTCCAAGATGCTATAGATAGTGTGGCTATTACTGACCCCTCGGGGTCTCATGGTCGGGTCGTTGGCGACTAAACTTGCAACCCCACCAAGGTTTCTTGGTGAGGAGGGTGACTTTGGACATCCTGCAGGACTAAAAACAAAACCTGTCAAAGGGCAAAGGAGCTCTTAAAAGTCAATAAATATATATATATTTATTTATTTATTAAAATAACAGATTAAAGTTTAAGTAAAGAATCGTTGCTTTCACCCTTAACGGGACCTTCTGAATTTAAAAAAATCATTCTGTGAACGCAGAAGTAAATATTTCGAAAAAGGTTGCAACCGAAGGAAAACAGTAAGACGATACTTTGGTTCGTGAAGACGTTCCTTGGCAATGAACGGGAAAAAGCGAAGATAGTATGTCGTTATGTAGATCGGTGAGAACAAATACACGCATCAAATACAAAGTGTCAATTAAGGATCAGAGAGATTTTCACTGCTACTTTTCACAACGCATAATTATAACTGTAACTGTGTCTAACCAGGAATGTGTCCGTTGAACAATCAGTGTCTTGAACGCAAAATCATATACAAATGTACTATCGAATCGGGTAGCCAGAAGTGGTACTATGTGGGGTCTACAGCTACCTCCTACAATTCTCGCCTTTATAGACATCGTTACTCGATAAAACATGAAAACCAGCATTATGTAACAACACTCGCAGACAAGGCTTGGCAGCTGCGCGAAAATAACCAACAATTTAACCTAAAATGGGATATAATAGTGTCTGCCCCTGCATATTTCCAAGGACAGGAATTTTCTAAATTGTGTAATATGGATATATTTTGTATTATGAAATCCAACATTATTTTATTAAATAACAGAATAGAGCGATCGTTATAGTGTAACCATTGCTTGAAATCTACATTTTCATTTTACAAACGCTACCAGGATTGAACGCCTGTCTCCACCATCGTTTGATTGTCAAAATACATATTAACATTCTCTATTAGTCTTAATTCTATCAACACTTCTATTCTTTACCATTTAATATAAACTGCTATAGATAATATGAGATTTCCTAATTCAATTCCCTAATGCATATACCAGCAGGCTACCAGTATTGTTGTTATACAGTAGCAGTGAAAATCTCTCTCTTCCTTACTTGACACTTTACATCTGGGTTAATACTACTACACCAAATGACCAGCCCTGTCCATTGTTCAATTGGTCAAATATAGATTAAAATAGGCACTCCCAAAAATTCTTATTTAGATAAAATAAGCCATATACTCATTGTATTCTCATTAAAAACCTTATATATACTTGTTTACAAGCAAATTGATTGCTATCTGTCATATAATATCCCTTCTCTTCTTCCTTTCTTACAACTAATATAAATACTTTGAATTTTCGGATTTTTTTCCAATGTATCCAATATCCCAGAAGAGTGACAACTGATTATACATTTGCTATCGAATACTTACTAACATTATATGATTACGCAAGCAGCGATACATAGGTAGTCCCTCTGTTACAGAAACATATGTCAATACCTAATAAATTCCTTTATAAAAGCACTTTCATTTTATATTCATCTTTTCTACATTTCTCCGGAATATAATTTATACTCGTTGAGCAAACCTACACGCACGCTGTTCATCTCTAACGTGACGATATATTATCACTACATTATTGATAACTTGAAATTGTATGTATATATATATATATATATATATATATATATATATATATATATGTGAGTGTGAGTGTGTGTGTGTATGTGTGTATATATGTGGGTATATGTGTATTTGTGTGTGTATGTATGAGCATGCGTATATATATATATATATATGTATATGTGTGTTTGTGTGCATATGTGTGTATGTGTGTGTATATATGAATGTATGTGCCTCATGGTCGGGTCGTTGGCGACTAAACTGGCAACCCCACCAAGGTTTCTTGGTGAGGAGGGTGACTTTGGACATCCTGCAGGACTAAAAACAAAACCTGTCAAAGGGCAAAGGAGTTCTTAAAAGTCAATGTCCATCCAAAATCACCGCGAGAGATGAACCCTTAGCCTTTGTCAAGGCAGAATTCTAGGAGAAGGAAAACTCTGATATAACACCTGCAACCCTTATGGTATCCAATGATATTCACTTGTTCTGCTTTTTGGTAAATATCATCTTGGTTAAGAGAGTGGGACTGGCTTTGTGCAGTGCCTTTGCTCACTATAAAAGATTCACGGCACACGCATTGCTTTGTATCTGGAGATCTCTCTGCACTTGTCGTCACATGGTACCATGTGCCCAGCACTATGTGTCAATAATTGTCGCAAATGTAGTGTTTGTACCAGAGTTTTCAAGTCGCTGGCTGGACTAAAAAGTCACACTCGTTCAGCGCATCGGTAGGGGTTCTCCTACATGGATATAAAGTAGTGGCCGTACTCGAAAACGAGTTGGCAGCCACCATATATATATATATATATGTATGTATGTTTATATGTATGTATATATATATACGTATACACATACATATATCCATATATATATATATATATATATATATATATATGTATATGTATATATTGTTATATTTGGGGAGGGTCATATTTGCGTAATATTGCCAGAATTAATAACAGAACACACTCACTGTTTGGTTGGTTTTCGCTTCTCGCTGTCTTTTATATATATATATCTGCGATCTAACTTACTCGGTCCTCAATGTTGCCATTGACTGACCGGCGGTCAAAAATAATACAGATACAATATAGACAAACACATATATATATAGTTTACATAATTTACATAAATCTTTCGTTGCACATCTGCAACATCGTCATATGTATATATATATGTATATATATATGTATATATATATGTATATATGTATATATATATATATGTATATATGTGTGTGTATGTATATATATGTGTGTATATGTGTGTATGTGTGTATATATGTATATATATGTATATGTGTATATGTGCATGTGTATATATGTATGTATATATGTATGTATGTGTATATATATAAATATGTATGTGTATATATATATATATAAACACACATATGTATATATATATTTATGTGTGTGTATGTATGTATGTGTGTATGTGTATATGAGGGAGCTTATAGATAGGACAACACACGCTATCTTTTCGTGGGGTAAGTTTTTCGTGGGGTAATTTTTGTATTCTGAAACATCAAAATACAACAATGTGTTGGTCCCTGGACTCGGGAATGTCACGACAGAAGTTTGTGGAAGTTACACAAATATTTTAGTATATTTTAGCAGAGCAATCCTTATTTATATTTGATATTTTACATTTACTTACATCTCAATATAACATGGCTAAAATTCAAATTTTGCAAAGAGAAGAAAACGGTCAAGTGAACTAGATACATCGCACTGTCCCCCGCCACCACAATAACTTCTACACTCTCTCCCCACCATCACATGTCATTACCCTATCTAGACTAAAGTCATCGACATGTTGTCAAACTCTCTACTCTCTGTTGAATGTGTATATATATATATATATGTATGTATATGTGTGTATATACATCACTCAGTCAAACAACCAGGTTTCAACCCCAACATCTACAACAACAACACTGGCACTAATGTTTACAGCAACAACAGCTTCAGAATGAACTGAAATGAACATTTACAACAACAACAGCGGCATCAAAATATTTAAAAAAAAACAAAAAAACCTCAAAATAACAAACACACACGCACGCACACAACACAACAACAACATCAACTGCTTTGATTGTCAAAATACATATTAACATTCTCTATTAGTCTTAATTCTATCAACACTTCTATTCTTTACCATTTAATATAAACTGCTATAGATAATATGAGATTTCCTAATTCAATTCCCTAATGCATATACCAGCAGGCTACCAGTATTGTTGTTATACAGTAGCAGTGAAAATCTCTCTCTTCCTTACTTGACACTTTACATCTGGGTTAATACTACTACACCAAATGACCAGCCCTGTCCATTGTTCAATTGGTCAAATATAGATTAAAATAGGCACTCCCAAAAATTCTTATTTAGATAAAATAAGCCATATACTCATTGTATTCTCATTAAAAACCTTATATATACTTGTTTACAAGCAAATTGATTGCTATCTGTCATATAATATCCCTTCTCTTCTTCCTTTCTTACAACTAATATAAATACTTTGAATTTTCGGATTTTTTTCCAATGTATCCAATATCCCAGAAGAGTGACAACTGATTATACATTTGCTATCGAATACTTACTAACATTATATGATTACGCAAGCAGCGATACATAGGTAGTCCCTCTGTTACAGAAACATATGTCAATACCTAATAAATTCCTTTATAAAAGCACTTTCATTTTATATTCATCTTTTCTACATTTCTCCGGAATATAATTTATACTCGTTGAGCAAACCTACACGCACGCTGTTCATCTCTAACGTGACGATATATTATCACTACATTATTGATAACTTGAAATTGTATGTATATATATATATATATATATATATATATATATATATATATATGTGAGTGTGAGTGTGTGTGTGTATGTGTGTATATATGTGGGTATATGTGTATTTGTGTGTGTATGTATGAGCATGCGTATATATATATATATATATGTATATGTGTGTTTGTGTGCATATGTGTGTATGTGTGTGTATATATGAATGTATGTGCCTCATGGTCGGGTCGTTGGCGACTAAACTGGCAACCCCACCAAGGTTTCTTGGTGAGGAGGGTGACTTTGGACATCCTGCAGGACTAAAAACAAAACCTGTCAAAGGGCAAAGGAGTTCTTAAAAGTCAATGTCCATCCAAAATCACCGCGAGAGATGAACCCTTAGCCTTTGTCAAGGCAGAATTCTAGGAGAAGGAAAACTCTGATATAACACCTGCAACCCTTATGGTATCCAATGATATTCACTTGTTCTGCTTTTTGGTAAATATCATCTTGGTTAAGAGAGTGGGACTGGCTTTGTGCAGTGCCTTTGCTCACTATAAAAGATTCACGGCACACGCATTGCTTTGTATCTGGAGATCTCTCTGCACTTGTCGTCACATGGTACCATGTGCCCAGCACTATGTGTCAATAATTGTCGCAAATGTAGTGTTTGTACCAGAGTTTTCAAGTCGCTGGCTGGACTAAAAAGTCACACTCGTTCAGCGCATCGGTAGGGGTTCTCCTACATGGATATAAAGTAGTGGCCGTACTCGAAAACGAGTTGGCAGCCACCATATATATATATATATATGTATGTATGTTTATATGTATGTATATATATATACGTATACACATACATATATCCATATATATATATATATATATATATATATATATATATGTATATGTATATATTGTTATATTTGGGGAGGGTCATATTTGCGTAATATTGCCAGAATTAATAACAGAACACACTCACTGTTTGGTTGGTTTTCGCTTCTCGCTGTCTTTTATATATATATATCTGCGATCTAACTTACTCGGTCCTCAATGTTGCCATTGACTGACCGGCGGTCAAAAATAATACAGATACAATATAGACAAACACATATATATATAGTTTACATAATTTACATAAATCTTTCGTTGCACATCTGCAACATCGTCATATGTATATATATATGTATATATATATGTATATATATATGTATATATGTATATATATATATATGTATATATGTGTGTGTATGTATATATATGTGTGTATATGTGTGTATGTGTGTATATATGTATATATATGTATATGTGTATATGTGCATGTGTATATATGTATGTATATATGTATGTATGTGTATATATATAAATATGTATGTGTATATATATATATATAAACACACATATGTATATATATATTTATGTGTGTGTATGTATGTATGTGTGTATGTGTATATGAGGGAGCTTATAGATAGGACAACACACGCTATCTTTTCGTGGGGTAAGTTTTTCGTGGGGTAATTTTTGTATTCTGAAACATCAAAATACAACAATGTGTTGGTCCCTGGACTCGGGAATGTCACGACAGAAGTTTGTGGAAGTTACACAAATATTTTAGTATATTTTAGCAGAGCAATCCTTATTTATATTTGATATTTTACATTTACTTACATCTCAATATAACATGGCTAAAATTCAAATTTTGCAAAGAGAAGAAAACGGTCAAGTGAACTAGATACATCGCACTGTCCCCCGCCACCACAATAACTTCTACACTCTCTCCCCACCATCACATGTCATTACCCTATCTAGACTAAAGTCATCGACATGTTGTCAAACTCTCTACTCTCTGTTGAATGTGTATATATATATATATATGTATGTATATGTGTGTATATACATCACTCAGTCAAACAACCAGGTTTCAACCCCAACATCTACAACAACAACACTGGCACTAATGTTTACAGCAACAACAGCTTCAGAATGAACTGAAATGAACATTTACAACAACAACAGCGGCATCAAAATATTTAAAAAAAAACAAAAAAACCTCAAAATAACAAACACACACGCACGCACACAACACAACAACAACATCAACTGCCACCACCACCACTACTGCCGCCGCCATCACCATCACCAGCGACCAGGCCTTCAGAAAACAACTTTAATAATAATTGTTTCTACTATTGGCACAAGGCCAGAAATTACCCAGTACATTACTGGTACTTTATTTTATCGACCCCGTAAGGATGAAAGGCAAAGTTAACCTCGGCGGGATTTGAACTCAGAATAGCAAGGGCCGTAACTCTATGCATCAAAGCATGGCGTCCGACCCTCTACCGATACTGCCAATCCACAAAGTTTAATAATAATGTTTCTGCTTTTGGCACGGATCCAGCGACTGGCCCAGCGCGTCGTTGGTACTCTCTTTTGTTGACTCCGTGGGGATGAAAGGCAAGGTTGACCTCGGCGGAATTTAAGCTCAGAGCGTGGAGAGCCATAACTCTATGCTGTAAAGCAATTGTAATAATACTGGACTGTAGTACGATCGGCTTCAACTATACAAACTCTTGAAAGTCAACAGTTGACATAATCTTGTAATCCTGTATCAGTAATGACGGTAATATATATATATATATATATATGTGTGTGTGTGTGTAAGTGAGTAGAGTAGCGTGTGTGTGTTTGTTTGTATGTATGAGTATTGCTGTGTGCGCGCATATGTATGCGCGTGTGTGTATGTCGTACGTATGTGTCAATAAGTGATTTTTTTTTTTTTTTTTTTTTTTTTGCGCGGGGACATAGAAATAATCGGGCTGAATTCCCGATAGCGCAGTTAAACCACTGGGAGTGAAGAACCCCTAGCCCTTGTCAGGGCATTCTTCTAGAAGGAATCTCAGGAAACTGGGTTAACTCCGACATAAAACCTGCGGTACAGTAGTTACCGATAATGTTGATCTTTTCTTCTTTTCGGGTTATAGCTACTGTCGCTCAGAGAGTGGGATTGGCTCAGTGCACAGTCTTTCCTCACTTTAAAAATATTTGTCACGCACAGGCATTGCACGAGTGAATTAATAATTATTAATAGTGTACTATTATTATTATTATTATTGACGAAAGTGGATGTACGTTTTTTGAAGCTCCGTGAGTAAGCAATTTTTTGAGGATTAATTGTGGAGAATTGTTTATTTTTTTGTACCGCTGAAGCATTATAAGACATTCATTTGTATCCTGTGAAGGAATAACGCATAATATTTGGGCCTTTTGGCCCAAATATTTGAACTTAATTTTGGAAAAATAATAATTTTTTTTCTCAAATGCTAGAGGTGGGTCTGCTGTCGTGCAACGGCGACTTGAGCGTTGAGAAGAGAGGTGGGGCGAGGAGCGCCACCAGCACGAGTGTGAGCAGCGACAGTGCCAGCACCAACGGGCCGAGCGGCGCGGAAGGTGGTAACAGCGACAACACCAACACCAACAAGCCGAACAGCGCAGAAGGTGGTAATAGCGAGAGCACCAACAAAACGAACAGCACAGAGAGTAATAGTAGCGACAGCAGCAGCACCAACAAGGCCAACAGCACAGAGGGTAACCACGACACAGGGGAGAACAACAACAGCAATAGCAGCAGCAACACCAACAAGAACAACAACAGTGACAACACCAACAAGAACACCTTCGCTGCTGTGGCAGCGGCTAAAAGGAGACCATGCTACAGCATCGACTTAACCAACAGAGAGGAAAAGTTGGCCCAAGCCTGGAAAATCATAAATCAAGAGCAGACCTGGGCAAACTTAACTGTCCCGGCAGAAGCCATTGAGGCAGTGGAAAAAAGAACGGTGCATTTCAGATGCATCTCAGTAGAGACAAAGAGGGCAGCGATAATCGCCCAAGCTGATATAGAAGCCGCACTGAAATACATCAGAGAGGACACAGACTTCATAGAGAGGGGCAGGCAATACGGCACCGTTTCGGTGCTGTTCAAGTCTGAAGCCCTCGCTGTGAAGCATTCAATGACCCCTTGCAAAACCAGCAAGGTCATAATGTACCCCTCCCACATGGGAAAACGAATAGCACGTGTGCGCATTCCCAGGATTCCACCAGGACTTGATATGTGGTGGCCCCTGGATTGCGTAATCGTGGAAGGAACGGATACAGTCCCGGTAGAGGCAACGAGAACTGCCAGGGACGACTGGTCCGGGGTTGATCTGGAGATACTGCTCCAAATCAGACCCGAAAACGTAAAAGCAATCCCGGACCACATCCGCCTCCAAAACGGGAGGGTGTTGCATATAATGACTGAGGGCAAAAGGCCACATTGTTTCCTTTGTGGGGAAACGACACACTTGCGAGCCTTCTGCCCTCAACTGCCGAAAAGCGCAAGGGGTCGAAAGATTCCACTGCTGGCGACGCCGAGACAAGGACCACCAGCAACACCGTCAACAATGGAACCACCAAAATTGCACACCCAGGGGGGAAACGAGGAAAGCTCTCCCATTCCCCCTCCCCCCCAAAATACACACACGAACAAGAACATAAACACTCACTCAGACACAAACACGCTCACAGCCACAGACCCCTCATCCTCCAGCAGTGAAGATGAGGGAAAACCAAAGTCCCCCAAAATACAAAAAACAAAACACAAAAAAAAAAGAAATCCACAAAGCACAAACACCCCCACAAAAAAAATACACACACCACCCACACAAACATTTTCCCCACAGCATCACCAACACAACCACCAAAATCCCCCAAACGCAAACAAGCTAAACAGACACAAGAACAAATAGACACACAAACATCAGAAACTACAGACACCCACCCACAACAAACGCAGACACAATAGAAACAACACTAACAAAGCTATCACCACCACAATCACACGAACAAATAAAACCCGAGCAACAAAACATTAAAAACTTCGTGCTTGCCAGAAGGGCCAACAAGGAATTGATGGCCCATGTAGCACGAAGCACAAACATCGAAAAAGAGGGGGAAACATTTGAAGCGAGCACATTTCGCGTACCAGATAATTTGCTTCTGATGCGAATGTCGCTCGCTTCATACAAAGAAATTCGAAAGAGCTTTCCTCGGGATGTGGGAACCCCGAACGTAAAACCCACTTCAAGACTATTAAAGGGGTTCCCAAAAGAAACCCCACAAACCATGGAGGTCGAACCACCCGACCTTCACAAGACCCCGGAAGGTAAGTAAACCTTTCCTCTCCCATTCATCTTGCCAGCATGGCCATAAGAGTAGGAAGTTTAAATGTTCGTGGCCTGGGGTCGCCCTGGAAGCAAGGTCACTTGCTCAACGACCTCAGGTCACTAGGAATGGATGTAATTGCCATCAGCGAGACCAGAATTTCCGACACACGCGCACTGGCGCCGATTTTCGACGATTATCAGATCTTTGCATATGTTAGTCGGCCGGGAATGGGAGGTGGAGTGGCTGTGCTGTTTAGGAAATGTCTGGATCTCGAGGTAAGGTCAATCTTCCGGGATCCTGACGGAAAGTTGGTGGTCCTGGACGTGAGCAATAGCGAAGGTGGTGCCTTTAGACTGGTGGCCGTCTACGCCCCTACTGGGGCCGGTCGGCCGGACTTCTTTAGGCGCCTGGAAAACTTTCTGCTTACGTCTCGCCCTTTACTGTTAATAGGGGATTGGAATGGCATCTTAGAAGCACGCCGGGATTGTGTGGGAGTATCTGATAGGAGCGGGGGGTGCAAAAGCCTCAAGTACCTGATCAGCCAGTTTCAACTGTCTGACAGGTACCGACTAGATTTCCCTAATGCGCCAGTATGGACCTGGACCAATCGCATAGGGTCATCTAGATCGTACATAGATAGGATTTTCATTAGGAAAAGAGATAGAAATAGTGTAGGATGTCCACATTTTAAAACGGTTGCCTATTCAGATCACAAGCTTGTGATCTGTATGGTCGACCTAGATAAGACACGTAGGTTAGGACCTAGCTACTGGAAGCTAAACATGTCGTTTCCGGCACGTAAAGCTTACAGGGACCGGGTCAACAACTTAGTTAAGAAAAAGTTGACAGGGGGGGTTGTCAACAACAGGTGGTGGGGGGTTCTCAAAAGAGAGATTAGAGCAACCTCGATAGGATTTAGCAAATAAGTAGCAATAGAGAAAAATAGAAAGGAGGAGGGGCTGATAGCTAAGTTAGACGAGGCTATTTGTAGTGGCATTGCAACAGACGTGCTAGCGGCGAGAATGGCACTAGACCATTTCTTCAATGCGAAACACGAAGGTTGCATTGTCAGAGCTAAGGCGCGTGTTCTGAGGAACGAGGAAACCAAAGCTGCCCGATGGGCTCGCTTTGCAGAGACGCAGCGTGGAAATAAAACCACAATTCGGTATTTGACGGATCGAGATGGACACGAACTGAGCGATTCCAAGCAGATGTGTGAGGCCTTTCGCCAGCACTTTGCTCGATTGTTCGGGAGGATGGGTGAGTCGGAGACGGCGGCGGACTTCAGTCCCTACCTCGACGGCTTGCCACGCCTCTCGACGGCCGACGCTGAGCGCTGCGAAGAGCCGATAACATCAGTCGAAATTCAGGACGCCCTTGTCGGCTGCTCGAGTCGCAAGTCACCCGGTTTGGATGGTCTGCCCTACGAGCTTTACGTAAATATGCCAGACTTGTTCTCCGATCTCCTCGAAGCGCTCTACTGCAACTGGCAGCAGAACGGGAGCATTCCCAGTTCTGTGAGCCGTGGCGTAGTGACGCTGATAAGGAAAGACGAGAACAAACGGGACACACTAGATAATGTCAGGCCCATAACCCTGCTCAACACAGAGTTTAAGATTTGGGCCAAGGTGTTAGCGAAAAGGTTGGCGCTTGTCGTCAAAGATTTGGTTGGGGAGGCGCAAACTTGCGCAATCCCGACCAGGTCCATACACGACAACCTCCACCTCATGCGATACATCATAGAGAGGGTTGGGTGCAAACCTGGCTTCGGTGGGGATCTGATCAATTTAGATCAATCGAAAGCAGTCGATAGGGTCGACCATCGGTACTTGGAGGCTGTCCTCGAGGCGGCTGGCTTCGGCCCCGTCTTCAGAAGCTGGATCGCTGCAATGTACAGCGGCATCTGCTTGGTTGTCAAAGTTAATGGCCACCTCTCGGAACCGTTTCAGATCTCTCGATCGGTCCGTCAAGGGTGCCCTCTCTCCTCACTTCTGTACGTATTGACTCTTGAGCCTCTACTGCGGAAGCTGGAGTTGTTGCAGGGCATCCCGCTCGAACCGGGACGTAGAAAGGCTGCGTCCGCTTATGCGGACGACATCACCGTGATGGTGTCGGACACCTCGGAAATCGAGGTGATCCGCACCCATTTGGAGGAATATGAAAGGTTGACGGGAGCAAAACTTAACCCAGAAAAGTCGGTGGGCTTGCAGCTCGGCACCTGGAGAGGCAAGTCCATGCCGTCCAACAGCGTCGTTGGGCGCTGGACAGACGGACCGGTAAAGTTGCTCGGGGTTTGGTTCGGACCAGACCTCCAGATGGATAAGAATTGGGACGAGGTGACGAGCAGGATAGCCAACCTCGCCCAGAAATGGGCTGAGAGAAAGCTATCACTGAAAGGGCGGGCGGAGGTGGCAAACGCGTACATCGCGTCCGTCATCTACTACCGCCTGACCGTCGTGCCTTGCCCCCGTCCACGCCTCGCCAATTTGGAACGGCTCCTTTTCAAATTTTTGTGGAGGGGACGGGTCCCGTTGGTGAGGCGGTCCATTTGCTGCCAGCACCCTCTTCGTGGAGGGCTGGGCATGCCGTGGCTAATGATGCGCAGACATGCGCTGAGGCTGCGACATCTCCAGATATTTTGCCTAAACGGTGAACAGGTGTGGTCGCCGTTTGTTAGACGGGCCTTTCCGCAGCTCATCTCTTTGACTGAGCTGCAGTCCTGGGTCAAGAAGAGACCGAGATTGGGCGACTGGCATCTGGAATGTTGCCAGGCGCTCACAGCACTCTGCAAGGTGGGCAATGCGGTCAGTGGAACTTCCACTCAAGATTTCTATAGAGGATTAGTGGAGGGCAAGTACGATGACGTACTAGGAGAGGCTCTAGGCGTCAACGAAGTAGAACTGACCAGTATGTTCCGGAGGACTTTCGAGCCGGGGACGATGGATAACTTCCAGAAATCCCTCGCTTGGCAGTGCTACCGGGGGGCGCTGCCGGTTCGGGATAAACTCTACAGGCACGGAAGTGCTGTCAGACGAACCTGCCCGAGATGCGCGCAGAGCGACGAAACCGTTCTGCACGCACTCGTCCAGTGTCCGTGCATTGCTGACTTGTGGGGTTATGTCGAACAGATATTGTCGCGTGTAGAACGGATCCGGCTATCGTCCGAGTCCATAGTGAAGATTGACCCGCCGCCTTCTTTTGGTCAGGAAGGGCAGGCAATTTTCCTCTGCCTGGTGGCAGTAGCGAAAGAGGTTGCATGGTGGACCAGGTTGAAAGGACTGAAGACAGACACTTTTCTCTTCGGCCAATCCCTCATCAATTTCTTCAAGTTTCACTTGGAAAGGAAGGTGAGGGTGGACAGAGAAGTGCTGCACCCCAGTACATTTACTGAAAGGTTGGTGAATGTGGCGAGAATGGCCCGCGTGAGTGGGCCTACTCTGATCATGCGCCTGTAGGCTGGTGAATTCGAGAAGGAGAGGGGTGCCCTTCCCGGGTGCCCTAGGAGCGTCGGGTGGCTCAGGACTGGTGGGGTGCTTGAGTCAACCCTGGGTGGTGATCCCTCTTATTGGGGAACTTTCATTGTTGTATTTTTATTGTTATTTTGTTTGTTGTTATTTATACTTACTCGATCTCTATGTAAACCCCCACTGTCCCTGTCTATTGTGTTGTCCCCTCTATGTCGGCCCTTGTGGCCAATAAATGAAATCATTATTATTATTATTATTATTATTATTATTATTACTATTATTATTACTATTTTTTTTTTTTCAAAATTCAATGATGTTCCAGAACAAAATAAAAGAGATAATTGGCAATTTAGGTTCTGGAACAAAAAAGATCATTGGCAATAAGGGCAGAGGCCCCAGGTTATCACAGCCTAGGCCCGCTCGTCATCGTGCCATTGTAATAGAGCCAAACAAGGCATTTAGTCTTGGCTGCTGGAACGTACGGACGCTGCTTGACAGGGATTTCTTGGAGCGTCCTGAACGAAGGACCGCTCTTGTTGCAAAGGAGCTTCGACTTTACGATCTTGACATCGTGGCTTTATCTGAGACGAGGTTAGCTGGAGATGGTCATCTTACGGAATTTTGTGGAGAATATACATTCTTCTGGAAAGGAAGAGATGAAGGAACTAGAAGAGAGGCTGGGGTAGGATTTGCTGTTAAGACTACTTGTGAACAAGTTGGAAGAATTCCTACTAGGGATTAGTGAGCGTCTTATGTCCATGAGAGTTCCGCTGGACAAGGGAATATATGCTACCCTGGTGAGTGTGTATGCTCCAACTATGAGTTCTGTCGATGAGGAAAAGGTGTCCTTTTACCATGCCTTGAAATGTGTTTTAAGAAATATCCCTCAGGCAGACAAAGTCATCGTGCTTGGTGACTTTAATGCTAGAGTGGGTAGGGATTTTAACACATGGAATGTAATCGGAAGGCATGGGGTGGGAAAGTGTAACATCAATGGTATGCTCCTGCTGCAGATGTGTGAGGAGCTGGAACTGTGTGTTACCAACACCATGTTCCAACAAAAGAACAAATTCAAGACCACATGGATGCATCCTGCATCTAAGGAATGGCATATTTTGGACTACATCCTAGTCAGGATGCGTGACAGACAGGATGTGCGGTGTGTTCGTGTTCTTCGTGGAGCTGAGTGCTGGACGGACCACCGCCTGGTACGCGCAAAAATGAAACTAATCACTAAACGTAAAATCCGGGCTCCTGGTGTTGCCCTGCCCAAACGATTGAATGCTGCTCGTCTTAAGGATAATATGTGAAGAGGACATTGGAAGGAGAGATGCAGGCTGCAGATCTTGGTGAGGATTGGCCGACCCTTAAAAAGTCGGTTTATGATGTAGGCAGGCGTGTTCTGGGATTGGCGCAGAGGAAACATCAGGACTGGTTTGATGAGAATCATGTACATATAGAAGACTTGTTGGCTGATAAGAGGCGTGCTCTGTCACGCTACTTGACGGCAAAACCACAGGAGAGGAATACGTTGCATGAGGAACTCAGGGATCTTAAATCACGTGTTAGGCGGAGTCTTTCTCAGATGAAGGATCAGTGGTGGAGTGAGAAGGCTGGTGAGATACAAACTGCGTCTGATTCCAATAACACAAAGCTGTTGTACAGTCTCATGCGTGAGGTTTATGGACCGTGTTCTTCTCTGGTGACACCGCTTCGCAGCAATGATGGCAAAGAACATCTTCGTGACTCACAAGGAATTCTACGAAGGTGGCGAGAGCACTTTGATGATCTTTTGAATCAGCCGTCTGTCGTCAGTGAAGATTTCCTCAATCTCATACCAGAAAGTCCTGTGAAAGCAGCTCTCGCAGAACCTCCGACGCTTGTGGAGGTTGCAGTGGCTATTTCGAAGCTGAACAGTGGAAGATCTCCAGGTATGGATGGCATACACGCTGAGCTCCTACAATATGGTGGTGAGAGAATCCTGCAACATCTTCACTCTTTGTTTGGCAGGATATGGGCTAATGAATCCGTACCTGAGGACTGGAGAGATGCAGTAATGGTGGTCTTGTACAAGGGAAAGGGTAACAGGAACGATTGTGGGAACTACAGAGGTATATCATTGCTTTCTGTCGTAGGGAAAGTTTTATCTAGGGTTTTATCTGGACCGTCTGCTGACACACATTGCAGATTGTGTTCTTCCTGAAAGTCAATCTGGTTTTCGTGCTGAACCCGGCACTACTGATATGATCTACTCAGCTAGACAGCTCCAGGAGAAGTGCATGGAACAGGGCTTGGATCTGTATCAGGTTATTGTCGATCTGACAAAAGCTTTCGATACTGTTAACAGAGATGCATTATGGAAGGTTCTCCAGAGACTTGGTTGCCCTGATAAGTTCCTTGCTTTAGTTAGGTCTTTCCATGACGACATGAAGGCTTGGGTTAATGTCGGGGGTAACATGTCGGAGCCTATCTCAGTAATAAAAATGGAGTAAAACAGGGGGATATTCCAGCACCGACCCTGTTTGCCATATACTTTGCAATGGTTTTCTGTATTGCATTCAGGAATTGCGAGCATGGTGTTTACATCCGATATCGAACCTCAGGCTGCATATTTAACATCAGGCGCTTTGCTGCGAAGACAAAAGTATTTACATCAGTCATAAGAGACCTCTTGTATGCAGATGATTGCGATCTTGTAGCGCACACAGAGAGTGATATGCAGCACGTTTTGAATGCATTTTCTGACGCTTGCACTGCCCTAGGTCTGACTGTCAGTCTCAAGAAAACCGTCGTCATGTACCAATCTGCCCCTGGTAAGCAGTACACTGAACCAAACATCTATGTGTATGGCAAACGACTTGGAGTGGTTGATCAGTTTGTCTACCTGGGAAGCACTGTCAATCGATACAGCAACCTTGATGGTGAAATCTCACTTAGGATTAGGAAAGCAAGTGATGCTTTCGGAAAGCTAGAAAGGCGACTCTGGTGTCAGCGAGACATATGCAGGAGGACAAAGGTAAAGGTGTACAGGGCATGTGTGCTCTCTTGTCTTCTTTATGCCTGCGAGACCTGGGTCACATATCGACACCACCTTAAGCAATTGGAGCGTTTCCATCAGATGTGTCTCAGACGGATCCATGGCGTTCACTGGAGGGACCACATCAGTGTTGTCGAGATTTTGGAAAGCTCTATGTGTGACAGTATAGAAGCTCTTGTGCTTAAGCAACGACTCCGTTGGAGTGGTCACCTTGCCAGGATGAAGGATTCTAGAATACCAAAACAACTCTTTTATGGAGAGTTGGTTAAAGGAAAACGACCGCCACATAAACCAAAAAAGAGGTATAAGGATTCCTTGAAAGCCTCTCTGAAAGACGCTAACATCTCTGCTGATACATGGGAGAATATTGCTGCTGATCGTAATAAATGGAGAAAGACTGTATATGAGGGAAAATTGCCTTTGAGGCATCTCGAATCGCATACGAGAAAGTAAAGCGGGATGTGAGGAAGTGCATTACTGTTGCACTTCCAGACGGCGAGGGTCCTCCTATGGTGCTGACATGCAGCGTATGTGCGAGACTCTGCCTAAGCAAAGCTGAACTCGAAAGTCATCTTCGCAGTCATAAAGTAAGACCAGTGGTTGACTACCAGGCTGCTGTTGGAGATGCTACTCATCATGCTTGCCAAACATGTGGTAGAGAATGTAAATCAGCAGGAGGGCTCAAGCGACATGCAAAAGTACACGAACTCCAACCACAGCCGACTATTCCCAGTAAATGTTTTGGTTGCCGACTCTATGCAAGACATATTAGATCATTGGCTGGGCTAAAAAGCCACATTCGATCGCAGCGCTGTTAGTTGCTATCGTGTGTGTGTGTGTGTAGACATGCTTATGTGTGTGCGTGTGTGTGTATATATATATGCATATGTATATTATTATTGTTGTTGTCGTTATTATTATTGTTGTTATTATTATTATTATTATTATTGTTATTAATGTATGCGTTGCTCGGGGTCATTAAGTTACCAAAGTTATGTTGCACCACCCATTTTATGGCAGCACTTTTTTGTCTGCCAGGCACTGGGTGAATGAATTGCAGACCTGGAAGCATGAGCTGCGCCAGCAGTGACAATTGTAGTTTCGCCTATGGATATTATCTCTGTGCAAAAAAGTGTTGAAATTTATTGTTTCACAGTATTTGCGCAACACGCGCGTAGACGATGCCAGCCGAACAACAGAGCTGCGATTGAGTTGTTCTGCATGGTTGTCTGTGTGTTTTCTAAATTTAAGACAGTAGGGAGTGGTGTGATATGGGGGAGAGTTAGCTGCTGTTTCTAGCAGGTTTAGTAACCTCATAGAGGATATGTGTTTTCTAAATTTAAGACAGTAGGTAGTGGTGTAAACGGACAGTATCACCATCAAGCTTGGAAAGAGAAAGTAGCAGAAAGTATGAAGTTTTATAGATTTTGAATGGTAGTAGAAAGATTTCATCAGTTTAAATGAGAGAGAAAAATCGGAAAATATTGAGTTTTATCTATTTTTTGCGTAATCTTGGGTGAAATTGAAAAAATGATCTGCGTCAAGACGCAATCGAAGCTATTTCGATTACTGAATTGTAAATTTCAATTGAAGAAATTCTATATCGTAGATTTCTATAACGAAGGAGCAGGACCGCACACTGAGCTTTATAGATTATGATAGATATATATGTGTGTGTATGTGTGTATGGGGGTGTGTGTGTGTGGGGGGGGGGGGGGGGGGGCGTGTGTGTGTGTGTTTGTGAATGTGTCTGTTGACACCTGGAATATAGCTTAAGAGAAATTTGAACATAATATGATAGGCACCCCATATTTTGAACTGGTCTATAGAATTATTTTGGCCTTTGTCAATCTAAGTAGAACTTTAATGAATTAGCTTTTAATGAATTTCCCTTTTCTTTAAATCCTTCAATCATGACCGACCCCAACGATCTTATAGACACCTCAAATATAGGCATTGTTAGCTTAAGTGAAACTTAAAAATAAGGAGTGGCACCCCAATCTGAACTTGTTTATAGAATTCTTTCTGCCTTTGTCACTCTAAATATAAATTATAGCTTAAAAGAATTAGCTTTTAATGAATTCCCTTTTCTATCAAGCAATGACATCTACCGATCCCACTCCCCACCCTCTCCTACCACCTGAAAAGACCTATATATACCACTTTATTTTTGGATACCCAGATTCCTGAATGAAACAGTTCTAGTCCTGTAGAATCTCATCTATATTAAAACTTATATATACATATATATATATATAATAAATTTGAAGACTAAAATACAAAGAGACCTCAATAAGGATAAATATATATCAAATATGTATGAACCGTAGAGCAAATATTTATCCATAGCTTCAGAATACCCCGTTAAGGGTGAAAGCAGCTTTAACTTTTATCTGTTATTTTAATAAATACAGATATGCATCTATATCTATATATATATCTATATCTATATATATATATATATATATATATATATATATATATATATATATATGAACAAAGTTAGTCCTTCATCAGTGATGTTCCAACCATCATTGGTATTTCATCGCTTTAAAGACCATATACGTCCGGTTGGTGCAAGCAACGACTAAAACAAGTCGTTGGGACACGTAAATAAAGGGGACACGAGAGTGTAAACAAACAAAGATGGTGAAGCAACGAAAAGTGAGGAAGAAGCAGTCAATCCCAACTCCCGTTAGACCTGTACGGAATTCCTTCCTCGCTCACATTCTAACCAGGTTTGATGGTCTTTATTCTCTTTCGTTCACGATTTCACCGAACTTATATTCATTGGAATTTGGGACTTGACTCTTCTTCCTCACTTTTTGTTGCTTCACCATCTTTGTTTGTTTACACTCTCGTGTCCCCTTTATTTATTTACGTGTCCCAACGACCTTTTTTAGCCGTTGCTCGCACCAACCGGAGGTATATGGTCCTTAAAGCGATGAAATTCCAATGATGGTTGGAAGATCACTGATGAAGGATTAACTTTATTCATATGTAACCCATTAGCAACCACGCAGCACGTTTATTCTCATATATATATATATATATATAGGAACGAGTAGGACCCCGACGGCTGAGCTCAAGTCGTTTCGACAGCTAATTCTGGACTAAATGAAAATGTTTATCCTGTTAAATCAATAGCCGAACTTCTCAGGGGGTAATTCCATATACGGTAAAAGTGATTGTCACACGGATTGGTCAAAAGTTTGTTGTTGAGACACATGATTCTATCATGGCATTTTGCGGAAGGTAGGGGTAGCTGAACTTGCCAGTAGAAGAAAGAGAGAGAGGGAGTGGAGGAAATCCAGTCGAGCGTTGAAAGTGACAACTACAGCAGATTCTAAGGATAAGAGGTTGAAAAAAGTATACTAGAGAAGGGGAGGGGGAGGAAGTCGAAACAATACGTAAATATATATGGAGTAAATATATAGAAAAATATAAGAAATATTAAAAATATAAACAAAAAAAACAACAATTTCTGGTTACTATTCCCCTTCCACAATCATCAAATCTCTCACTAGTACTGCTAAGCTATAGACAAGTTTAATAGGTAGGACGGAATACTAAATACGAGATTGTAGTGAAAGAATTTCATGAGTTAGTAGTAATCGGCCAAATCTATCTTACAATAGTAGTAATCGGCCAAATCGATCTTACAATGACAGATCAACAGTGGGGGGCAAAATACTAAAGAGAAAACTAAAAAAAAAACCTAATACGAAATAATAATTCAGAGTCCCGAAACAAATACGAAGTATTAATTCAGAATCCCGAGCATAAGTTACACGGACGGCGTCCTCCCGTGTAAGAGTTCGCTCTGGACAGTAAGCTCCAAGTGAGATTATAGGTTATATTGTTATCTTTGAGGTCCCATATGTAGCCCGAATGTGTAGTTGCTTGATGCCGGGCCGGGTTTCGGAAAGTAAGTCTGTGTTGGTATAGCCGAGTTTTGAAGTCACAAGCGGATAATCCTATATAAGATTTGTTGTATGTGTCCGTCCTCACGTTGAACTGGTAGATCACATTACGATCTCTGCATCTGTTGTCGGAGGAAACATTACAAATGCTGTTTTCGACGGAACAACTAAACAAGAAAGACGAACTAGTAACTGCATGCAAACACAGATTGCGTAGGACTTACCTCGCCCTCAAACCCCATAATGACCCGGGGGGAGGGGGTAGACAAGGGATGAAACACCCCACTTGCCGACTTTGTAATGGGTAACCCCTGCTTACAAAGGTAGACATAACGTTTTTGTATGGATTTTCTTATATATTTGTTATCGTTTCCTCTATATTTCCTTCTTCCCCCATCCCTTCCTAGTCCTTCCACCACAGATCTCCTTCTTTGTCGTCGTTCTTTTCACATTCTCGCCCACCCCGATGCAGCCCTTCGGTCCTCTTTAGCCTCAGTACCCCACCCCACTTATTCTATGATAGAATTGGGCGATTCCGCTTTTTATAGCAGATGTTCTACACCCCAGATACTTGCTTTCTTCTCTGATTGGTACCACATTTCCGTGATTTTTAGATTTCTTAGTGGTATTTCTGCTTTAATTTCTCGTATACCAGTATTTTTGGGGGGATTCTGAATTCATTTTTCGTATTAGTTTTTCATATATATCGTACGAGCATTTATGTAGTTTGTATTAACATTTAAGTATTGTAGCAGTACTCAGATATATCGTATTAGTATTCATGTTTCGGGATTCTGAATTAATACTTCGTATTAGTTTCGGGTCTCTGAATTATTATTTCGTATTAGGTTTCTTTTTTTTGTTTTTTTTTTGTTATTATTTTGGCCCCCTATTTGTTGACCTGTCATTGTAAGATAGATTTGGTCGATTACTACTAACTCATAAAATTATTTCCCTACAATCTCGTATTTAGTATTCCGTCCCACCTATTAAACTTTTCTATAGCTTAGCAGTACCAGTGAGAGATTTGATGGTTGTGGAAGGGGAATAGTAACCAGATGTTGTGGGTTTTTTTATATTTTTAATTTTTTAAATATTTTTCTATATATTTACTCCATATAGATTTACTTATTGTTTCGACTTCCTCCCCCTCCCCTTCTCTAGTATACTTTTTTCAACCTCTTATCCTTAGAATCTGTTGTAGTTGTCACTTTCAACGCTCGACTGGATTTCCTCCACTTCCTCTCTCTCTTTCTTCTACTGGCAAGTTCAGCTACCCCTACCTTCCACAAAATGCCATGATAGAATCATGTGTCTCAACAACAAACTTTTGACCAATCCGTGTGACAATCACTTTTACCGTATATGGAATTACCCCCTGATAAGTTCGGCTATTCATTTAACAGGATAAACATTTTCATTTAGTCCAGAATAAGCCGTCGAAACGGCTTGAGCTCAGCCGTCGGGGTCCTACTCGTTCCTATTACACACTCTACTACCTTTAGTATTGAGTACTTTGGTGCGTTATGGTCCATCTGGTTCCTTACCACATTTCCTTCGATATATATATATATCATATATATATATATATATATATATATATATATACATATGGTTTTATATTGATTTTGGTTGTAGTGATATTCGTACACTGTGTGAAACGTAGGTGTTTATAATTGAGTGTTTGTATTTTTGAACGGTGTGTAATATATATATATATATATATATAGTATCAACACTTTTTTTATGAATGAGGATGCGGTGGAACGAGGTTCAACAGTCAGGGAAACCTTTCTCTCTTGAATAATAGTAAACATAATACTATATTATATGTCGGGTAATCATATTTCCCATAATTAATAATTGAGGTTTTAGGTTTTGCTGATTAGAAAGGAGAACGTGTTGTTAAGTTATTACCATTAGATATCTTTATATTGTGATACGGTTCTAGTAAAATTATTCCCTCTTTTAAGTCATTAATTTGTCTTGCAATATTTGCCTTGAGAAATCCTGCGTTTGTTATCAACAGCTCACCATGATGTTTATTTCTGTTATTTCTGTTATGCCTCTCTTTGAACGACTCACATAATTAGTGAAGCAATCAAAAACAACTTTCTTTTGAAATGTTTTAGAAATAATTATCAATTGCTACTTCATTGAAATAACACAATTCTCATCATCCCTTTACAGTCACCGAAATCCATGGTAAGGTATCGTTTATGTGACATTTCTATTCTAAATTATGGTAATTTCCTTGACATTCTTTAATCATTCTTTTTTTTTCTCGAGCAGATTTACAGTTCATGTTTTGAAGAGGAAACTACATGTATTAATTATTAATTGGCTGTTATGACTGCCCACCTCTTTATTTTCACTAATGAAATATAAACAATCGTGCATGTCATTAGCTACATTTCGATTCCTTATATATTGTTTTGCTCTTGGACTTCCTGTTTTTTGTATGTGTGCCAATGGCTCGGGCTGGTGATATTAAGGTCGAAACTTTGTTACAGTGTAGATGGAACGTAATCCTGTCGGATTTCACGAAAAGTCTTCCAGTTTGATAAACGAAAGTAGCTGTTCACGGAATTGACGTGCAAGTGACCAAACATCACCTAGACATATATGATATGAATATAATTCTCAGAGGTACTCAGTATAATACAGTTTATGACAATACTGTCTTTTGATTTACAGCTACAAAGCATCCGACGGTGTTTCGAGCAGTTTCCAACTAATCACAAAGCCCGATTATGTGGTAAACGTTATGAAGTGCAATCAAACCCGAGGCCTAAAATACGGCAAAGAGAACTATTTGGTCTTGCTGCATCCAGAGATATGAGTAAATGTTTACACACAACAGAAACGATTG
This sequence comes from Eledone cirrhosa, assembly GCA_964016885.1. Taxonomy (NCBI): domain Eukaryota; kingdom Metazoa; phylum Mollusca; class Cephalopoda; order Octopoda; family Eledonidae; genus Eledone; species Eledone cirrhosa. The sequence goes on from CAXHJY010001140.1 coordinate 47,217, forward strand.
AGGATAATATACTAGTTGATAGAATGTCAATACTACGTTCCTGCTATTCATTATTTACATATGCATCATTACATCCATGATGTTTAACTACATTTAATAAATATATATATATATGATGATTTACATAAACTTTATTTAGACAATTTCATTATGAGTCTACCGATTCATTAAATATCAGGCAAAATGATTAAATGCGAAAATATATAGCTGTTGAACATCATTTATGAGCGATTTAGTCGTCCTTTTTTTCATTATAACATATGAGTTTCTATCATTTATCTTACATCGAAAGACGACATTATCTGTAGAACCACTAGGGCAGTGATTTGTCAGTAGTGTATTGAAGAAATGCTTTGCGTTATTTGTTTCGCCTCAATATTTTCTGAGTTAAAAACAACCCAATTTCCACTTTCCCTTTCGTACTTTCAACACCAATTAATAGAATTACCAATTAAGAAATGGAACCCATATAAAGAACTTCCTGTTACATTCCAAAAGTCAAGCCTTGTCGCTAAGATAGAAAACATTATCTGTTGAGGCTCAAAGATATAGGTTTGCATGATCGTTTCTGCACCGGGAAAATATTTTGAAGTATTTATCTGCGCTGGAATACTACCAAGATCGAATTTACGTTTCATCAAAGTATAGTCAAATAAATATATGATGATTTTTGACTGTGTAGTCATATATAGAGAGGGGAAAACAAATATACATAGAAACTATGATGTTTTTTACATTAAGTAGTGTTGGCGACTATATGGATTTCGAATATCCACTGCTTAAAGAATCACTGCCTTTGTGCCTAAATTAGAAACTATTATTTCTATATTTTCTATGACCAAGGAGAAAGTTTACATTGATAGATTCGCAAACCTCGTAAGAAGAGGATATCTCCAAACGCTGTACTGACAGGTAATTCGTCTATTTATTACTTCTTTCGTATTTTGATCTTCGACGAGAGCGTCTTCTTCTAATCACCTCATACTAAACTTGTTTATCTTGCAACTTCCTTCGAAAATATTGAGTCGAAAACGAGAATTGTAGGATATATAAAAGACGGGTTACTGAGTGAGAAAGAGGAATAAAATAACGAGAAGGGAAGGGTTTAGATCACACATTTTAATACGTACACAGAGAGATATTTAGGACAGCGGATTTGGAATAATATTAAATAGGCATTCAATTCATATTGATGTTGATGGTACTCCTCTCGATAAGAACATTCTGGTTTCAAGACCTGGGTAGACATGACTATGCTTAAAGTGCCTTTGAATAAAAAAACAGTGAATACTGAAAATTATAAACAGTTATATGTTTCGAATTTCAATTATTTTTATGAATGCAACTCCATACTTAAAGGGACGATGTATGTAGATTTGGTAACATGGGACATGTGTAACCAAATTGATACCTGAATCTTACCTAGAACTTGATACTTACCTGTCTAATTCAGGTAAACTTTATTACGAATTTGAAAAATGGTACCATTCATTGATAGACCCCCCCCCCACCACCACCAATAATATGAAAAGGTTATATGCTACAGCATTAAACAAATCTCCCATCACATATCATTGTTACTCTAGCAGCTATGGTGCATGAATGAAATATTCTCACTTGATACACCTTTTATTAACACTATGAATTTATTCTCACTTTGTTCTCACTTGTAAATAATGACTATATGAATGTAAATTTGATCTCTCAGTTATAGGTGTTATTTACGACATAATGTTTATGTAGAAACTGTACAGAATAAAATGTCCCTTGCCTATTTGAAGATGCCGATTTTATTTCGTGTGGATGGCTACAAGTATGTTGTCTATGATAATCAGATTGCTTCAGCCAATTACATTAGAAATATATTTTAATTAAAACATGGTATATGTATGATTAGCATCCAAAGAAATGAGTTTAATTTGACCATTTACACACAAATTTACACACAAATATGATACACTCTAATTTTGGATTTTTGTATATATTTTCCAATTAAGATTAAAAACAATCTGACATTGAAACAGAATTAAAATAGAGCTTATTTTGCTTCGTAAAATATTAGTTTGTTTCTTTGTGAGCAATGTTGACATATACTTCTTAATTTTTCTGTTAACCGTGCAAAACTCGAATACATAAACAAGTAAACACAAAGTAGAAAGACAACATCACAACTGTAATTCCCCGCCCCATTTCTACATTTCTACAAAACAACGGCGTGAATTTATATTTGAAAAATGTCCGGTGCCAAGTTGACGAAAATAGTTGAGAATATTTGGGCTATGGGATCAAGTTTTAACATTCAGGTGCTCGTAAATTAAAAAAAAAATGAAAGGTTCAGAGGTTGACCAAGATACTATTGTACAATGAGCAAATAAGGTTTAGAGTACCTGGAAACAAACAATGCAGTTACTAATAAGAGGAATTGAATGTAATGCATGCAATATTTCACAGATCTAGCATCACTCTTTCATAGTCAGCCTATGAATTAATCCACCTATCCCCGTAGATTACCTCATTCACCGCATGGACTCAGAGGAAAACATACCCCATAACATTTCTCCCATTAGCTACTAGGTTAATCCATTAGTCCCTTTCTTCTAGTAAACTAACATTTAGAATTAGGGGGCTTGTGTGGAGAGGGAATGAAGAACTCTGCAATGAGATGTATTGTACGGAGATGTGGCCTGAATTAATTTTCTTTACTAGGACTACATATAGCACGAAGGGAGGTGGTGTATATTTAATTGTACTCTGAAGAAAAAGAATACATGAGTATACGTGTTTTACGGAAAATGAGCTACATCCTTGTTGATAAGAATAAAACAAAACAACAAGAATTGCGTGGGGAGACAATATGACATCTAATGATGTGACCGTATGATGCAACGGGATTGAATATTTAGCTGAAACGGATATAGAGTCGGAAAGCAAACAATCATTTCCTGGGAGCAGAGACAGCGGCAGTTACGATGAAAGCGAAAACAATATACCATGTTTGAACAGTGTTATGTAGTGTGTAATAGTTGCAGAGTTGTAGCAAAGAAAAATGTGCCAATAAATAATTGAGTCATTTAGCATTGATGCGACGTGTCCGTTTCGTTTTACAAAACACCATTAAAATTGATAAAGTTAAAATTATAACTATCACATCCTTACAAATGATTTTTTTTAATTTCCTGAACACATATTTATTTGATAATTATTTGATAACAGAATGTTTGTGTTGTTGACGATTGTGATATAGATATTTCAGGTTAAACATGCTGCTCTAGCTATTGTGCTACTATTTTTCTCACATTCATGGCATGCGTTTTTGTTATTGTTGTTGCTGTTGCTGTTGTTGTTGTTGGTGGTGGTAGTAGTTGTGATAGTGCTTTTGTTGCTTTTGCTTTAGTTATCTGTTTTCTACTTGTAAACAGTGGATAACTAATCTAGGGAGAGCAAAATGGAACAACGATGTCATATGCAATGTTAGTTAGACAAGTAATTATCTTGGTTTTGAAGCAATCGTCAAATCACACATACAGTTCGCTCTCATTAATCTTTTCCATGTCTACATACATGGAACAATATGAGAAGTCTATGGAATAAGCCCACAGGTTTGATGTGTTAGAAGACGTTAAGATTTAAGTATAAAGATTAAACTTGTTATCTCAATGAAATATTTACGTTAAAGATTTTCCAATAGGTTATTATTTTAACAGTACCTTATTCGTGTCAGTTAAATATCTAAACAAGAATATTCGGATATTTATCAGTACCCCGAGGCTTTCAATTTCCAACATCTGTACACTTTGCAACATCTTTTCTTCATTAGTTTAAATGTTCTTCAAAATGCTGCTCTACTTCTTGTTTTCAACTGTCTTATCTGAAGTGATTTTTTCGCTATTCATACAAGTCACGGAAATGCGTTTAAAATTCATTATGTTGGAGTTGTATAGCCTTCTATTGTGATTTTATGTAATTGGAGATAAAATTCCATTGGGAATCACTCGAACTATTTTCAGATCAAAGAACGGTTGTCACCTAGTCATTGCGATTATTTTTATGAGATTTAGCGGATGTCTCTTGTTTTAGGCATTTTGTGATATCAGATATTGTCTCATTAAATATTATTTGCCTCTTAATTGTATTTATCTTCTTTTCTTATTTTCTTTGTATAAACGAAGCAAATATATATCTTCCTTGTTTAATTTTGTTCCATATTATCTGTGTGAGAATATACCCAAGCTCATAAACACATAGACGCAAACATACGTACAATTGGAACGTACACAAGAACACGTATAGGTATGTGAGTTGAAGAATAGTTCTCCGTCTAAAACTTGTCCGCAACCCCATAGAGTCACGGGTTCAGCAAAAGCACTTAATTGGAATTTGATGAACTAAAAATGCAGAAGACCGTCATGCACACACACATGCACAAACATACACACACACGCATAAATATTTATATATATATATAGTAATAATAATAAATTTTAAGACTAAAATCCCAGAAGATCCCGTTAAGGGTGAAAGCAGCGATTCTTTACTTAAACTTTAAGCTGTTATTTTAATAAATATATATATATATATATATATATATATACATATATATATATATCTATGTGTGCGTGCGTGTGTGTGTGTGTAGGTGGATGTGCATGAAGTTAAATATGTATGTAAGTGTGTGTGTGTAAGTGTGCAGTTATGATTCTCAATTTATGCGGGGACGTGTATGTTTTGAGTTATATGAAGTCATGAAATCGTCAGATCATCCAGTGCACTTATTTGGCAATGCGGTTGAGTATTTCTATATAATCAGATTTGTGCATGCTCTGGACATCGTCACCCGGAGATAACATGATTTACCATTTTATGGTAATATATTTTTTTTTCATTGTTATTTTTACTACAATTTTATCATTATTGATTACTGCTTTACCGAGCACAGCTCTGTGTGCCTTGGGTATGAGCAGTGTAGTTTTTGCTGATGTGTTTCTATTGTGTTGATAGTACTCTTTGTAATATGTGTGCAGTTACGACTAGTGTTAATTTTGTATGCTATATATATTTCTAACTCCCGGAGTTTTGGCTCTGTGGATTTTTTATCATTCCAAGAGCAACTGTTATTATAGGAATTATCCAGTTTTCATTTTCAACATTCGAGTTATTTGTATGTCTAGATATTTAAATTTGGAGAGTTCCCTATTTTAATGGAATATATCTTGTTATCTGTTATTTGTCACGGCTCCTCTTCAAATTCTTGTTGGTGAGGCGGTCAATCTAATCTGCTGCCAGCACCCTCTACGCAGAGGGCTGATCATGCCGTGGCTAATGATGCGCAGACAAGCGCTGAGGCGGCGGCTCCACCAGATATTGTGCGTAAATGCCGAAGAGGTGTGGTCACCGTTTGTCAGACGGGCGTTCCAAATTCTCTCTTTACGTGGGATGCAGTCCTGGGTCAAAAAGAGACCGAGACTGGGTTACTGGCATCTGGAATGTTGCCAGGACCTCACTGCTTTTTACTGCAGGCAATGCGGTTAGTAGAACTTCTACTCTCGTGTTCTATAGAAAATTAGTGGTGGGCAAGTGCGAAGCGATGCACTCGTAGAGGCTCTGGGCGTCGATAAAGTCGAACCAACCAGTCTGCTCCGGAGGAACCTCGAGCCGGGGACGATGGATAACTTAAAAAAATACCTCACTTGGCAGTGCTACCGAGGGGCACTCCCGGTTCGAGATAATCTCTACAGGCACGGAAGTCCTGTCAGATGGACCTGCCCGATATACGCGCAGACTAATGAAATCTTTCTGCATGCACACGTCCAGTGTCCGTGCATTACTGACTTCTGGAATTATGTTGAACAGCTGTTGTCGCTTGTAGAACGGATACCGCTATCGGCCGAGTCCATAGCGAAGATCGACCCACCGCCTTCTTTTAACCAGAAAGGGCCAGCAATTTTCCACTGTCTGGGGGCAGTAGCGAAAGAGGTTGCATGGTGGACCAGGTTGAAAGGACTGAAGAGAGACACTATTCTCTTCGGCCATTACCTCAATTTTTACAAATTTCACTTGGATAGGAAGGTGAGAGTGGATAGAGAAGTGCTGCACCCCCCCCCCCCTCCTAGTACATGTGCTGACAGGTGTTGAATGTGGCTTGAATGGCCCTTGTGAGTGGTTAATTTGCATCTTCTCCTTTTCTTGTGCCAAAAAGTCAGGCTACATTTTATTCCTAGCCAAAAGCCACCAGTTGAGGCCTATTGTGTTCTAATTTCTTGTCCGCCTGTATCCTGAAATCCCATAGAAGCTTCAACTGATCGTGTTCTACCACTGAATCTGGCTAATGCCCAGGCCACTTATCAGAATGTGGTAAATTATTTAGTTTGCATAAATGCGAGTGAATCATCTCATGCCTCCAGTCTTTACAGTGGATCTGGACTAGGTGTTTACACTCGGATACAATGTAAGCCACAGGCTCCTGTCTTTCTCCATAGATTTTACAGAGTGAGTTTATCTCTTCCTTGTCAATGTGGTGTTTCACCCACTTCGTTCTGAGAGCTTGCTCCTGTGCAACCATTAGCATTCCTTCTGTAGCTTTTTTAAGGTCGCCTCTTTTTAACCAGCTTAAAAAGGGTGCTATGAAGAGATTCACCCTTTACGTCCTGAGTTGAGTTCAAATTCCATGGAAATTAGATTTGCGTTCATAATTACGTGCTTTATAATATAAAGCACTAGTAAATACTGGGTTCGATTTAATCGACTTTCTTCTCCCCTTCAATTTGCTGGCATTGTGCCAACAGTAGAAACAATTATTATTAAAATAATTAGTATGCGGGTCGCTAATGTTGACGGGTAACTCGCTAGTATATTAATAATAATTCTAATAATATTCTAGCTATAACAGACGTCTACACCTTTCTATTCATCGAAAACATAATAACTCTTTGTCGGCTTTGGGAGATTGCAGCCAAATGCAGTCATTAGCTTTCATGTTTTCCTCTATCAGCTCCACTAAAATTAGCTTTCAGTTCAGAACTTTGTAACCATAAATTATTCCTGGAGCAGCTTTTATGCATTAATCTAATGTATTTTCAATATTTCCGTCTTTTTCTTTCATTTATGTATGTAGTATTATGTTCTGTTCATTAACATCTATGTATAAATGTATGTCTACGGTGTGTCCTAATTAATATTATTGAGGGTGTTATCAATCGTGATATTAATGATTTCTCTTAATGTCCCACTGCACAATTTCTAAAGTAAATTTCATGTCAATTCATCTACAGATTATGTATAAGGATTTTAAGTTCTCTATCGATCTTAGGTGTATAATTGCCGTCATCTATATCCAAAAACAGGAATCAAAGTGACAGTCATGTCTCTTACTGAAATGAGCAGATAACTGCATAGTCATTATCTACGCAATAAACAAATGTTCATAAATTCTTTGCTTATAGGGTTGAACAAACTTTGTCAAGCTTTTGTCAAATATAATGATGTATTTTTGTGTTGCTGAATTCCTAGCAAGCGAAATTATACTGCCTGAGAATCTTGCTGAAATTAATTTAGGCAGTATATTACATTTCTTGCTTGGACCATTCCAACAATTTCTACGCGTGGTGATTTAACAGGGAGATATGGAGTTTGAAATGCTGCACTCCACCCCAGGAGTAAATTTCATTAACCCTTTCTCTAATCAATTTCTAATGAAAGACGATGTTTACGATGATCAGGAAATCAAGAATAAGCAGGTATCTGTAGTTATTTATATCGTGTGGGCAGAGTTCTCAAACACTCTGTCCAGACGGTCTTATCATAAGCCTCAATGTGATTCGACTGAATCTTCAAGTGAAAACAACCCAGTTCATGGATGTTATCCAAACATTTTGCTCGTGTACTATCTCTGGGTCAACTGCTGGTTGATTGTGTCCGTCAAACCTGTCCAAAGTTTCGTTACTTAGACATATGACCACATGTCAACCGTGATTTTTCAATTTGTAGAAACGACATCTGTTCCTATAGCGACACCCGGGTATCCGTGCAATTTGGCCTGTATTAGTATTCTTATATCTTTGTCAAGTGAAGAATATCTAGAAGCTAATCTAGAAACATTTCTATTAAACATGAGTGTTTCGTCAGTGATTGACAACTATTCCGATAGATAACTAGTGATGGATTTACATATACCCTACCATGGAATTTCTAACATGGGACAAGTATTAACCTGGGAAGCAAACAATCGAATGAGATATATGTATTCTGAACACGCGGCAAAAAATAACTCAGTGGCCCTCAAGTTGTTGGCTAAGCATCAAATAAGCAGCTCTTCAACGATGACACCATGATAATATTTAACTGTAAGCCATGATCTGGTGCTCAAAAGACTATACCATGAAATCCGTGGAAATAATAGTTCTGAAAATGAAAATGTAAAATAGCAGGGTGATATGGAAGGCATATGGATACATAATAGAGGACTAGTGGAATGTTCCAGTCCAATCCCAAATAAAATGTAAATATAAAAAACCAGACATAGTGATAGGGATTGAGAAAAGAAAGCATGCGCATTAGAGGAAAGCAGCTCTCAACATAATGCTCACGTTTTGCGAAAAGAAAAATATTTATGCTGAAATAATGATTTCTAGTATAGGCACAAGGGCAATTTTTTGATGGGAGGGGAAAGTCGATTAAATGGACACCAGTATGTTACTGCTGCTTTATTTTATCGACCCCGTAAGGATGAACGGCAAAGCTGACCTCGGAGGGATTTGAACTCAGAACATAAAGAGCCATACCTCTCTGCTGCTAAGCATGGCGTCCGACCCTCTAACGATTCTGCCAATCCTCCAACTATTTATGCTGAAATAATAACGAAATGACAGATGTTCATCCTTGACTATAACTTTAGATGTGTACATGATATACTTCAATGCTCGGTATAAATTATAAATTATACTGCCTCAGTATAAATTATATAAAAATCTCGGCTACACAGGAACAGAAGGAACAAGGCTAGTTAAGAAGGTCCAAATACGTTCATTAATGGAACTGTAGAAATATGAGAAACTTTTCAGAAATTCAGCATCTACACATGTATAGAAAGATAAGCTTGGACTGGTAGACATATGTAATTCAAAACAAATAAATTCACATACAAAAAACAATAACGTTGAACGTAGCTGTATTATAATAATTATAATACAACATGCGCTATCGTATCTTCCTTGGATTATAAAGCATCAGTTGAAGTCATCATAAACTGAGACACACACCCACCCACACGCGAGAGAACTCATATGCATACATGTGCATATACGCATGTATTTATATATACACACACACACACACACACACACACACACACACATATTTATATATGTATGTATATATATACATATATATGTATATATATATATATATTTATATATATATATATATATATATATATATATATATATATTTATATAACGAAGGAAATGTGGTAAGGAACCAGGTGGACCATAACGCACCAAAGTACTCAATACTTGAGGTAGTAGAGTGGGTAATAGGAATCAGTAAGACCCCGACAGCTGAGCTCAAGCCGTTTCGACGGAGAATTAGCCGTCGAAACGGCTTGAGCTCAGCTGTCGGGGGTCTTACTGGTTCCTATATATTTATATATATATATATATATATATATATTTATATGCAAAAGTTCTATTTAAAATTGTTGGGATACAACAAGTAAATATTTTATAACTGATATAAAGCACTCGACATGTTTTATTTATGAAACTGTTTATATATTGTATTTTGTCTGATGAAGGCATACCATATTTTAATTGGTATCCCTGAAATATGTATAATGAAATAAATATGGTTTTATAAATATAGTTTCCATTTATTTAATATCGTATATATTTATATATATGCGTGTGTGTGAGTGTGTGTCGGTGTAAGTGTGTACACATAGGTGAGAGGGTGTACACGCATGCGTGAACACCGCTCTCATATACATATACACACATATTTTTATACATAGACGCATGCGTGAATATATAAAAAAACGTGTATATGTATATATATACATATATATATATATATAATATATACATATATATATATATATATAATATATATATATATATATATATATATAATATATATATATAATTGTTTCTACTTTTAGGCACAAGGCCAGCAATTACCCAGTGTATTACTGGTACTTTATTTTATCGACCCTGTAAGGATGAAAGGCAAAGTCAACCTCGGCGGGATTTGAACTCAGATCGTAAAGGGACGTAACTATGCTGGAACGCATGGCGTCCGACTCTCTACCGATACTGCCAATCCACCGCCCTATATATATAATATATATATATAATATATATATATATTATATATATATATATATATGTACAGAGATATATATACACAGATATATATACACACACAGATATATATATATATTATATATATATATATATATATATATATATATTATATATATTATATATATAATTATATATAAAGGAAGTCCCAAAAAGTGTATACACAATTCAACACCATTCTAATCAAAGTGTGTATATATTTTTTGTGGACATCATATTTATATATATACATATATCTGTGTGTGAGAGTGTGTGTGTGTGTGTGTGTATGTGTGTGTTTGTGTTTGCGTGTTTGTGTGTATGTGTGTGTCTGTGTGTGTGTGTTATGGTGCTGCATTTGTATTATTTATTTTTCAGAACGTGACTTAAAACGAGGAAGAATAATCTGGGCGGCAAATATATTAATCAATAACAAAAAATATCAAATCAGTCACAGCGGGATCAACAAAAATGATATCAGGAACAACAAAATCGTTAAAAGATTGTATGGCAACAACAAAGCAAATATTTCGAAGGATCAATAAAGCATACGAAACTGCCTCTGATCTGCCATAAATAATGTCCGATATACATGTGGATATGCGTGTTGTTCCGTATTGAATTACAATTAGTGTTCAGCCTCTATTGACACAAGTCAATGCGGCATCTCTCTTCATGTCTTTAACTCCCTATGTCTTATAATCAGGCTACTTAACACGTTCACATACATTGACGTAAACACGCAACCCACTCATGTACGCACGCATTCAGCAAATTTGGTGATAAATAAAATTGTATAATATATTCCTCCAGATTTTCATAATTTAACTTCGTCCACTAATGAGATATTTGCATTTTTAATGTTTTTGTGTATTAGTCTTGAACTCTAATATATACATAGTACTTCTATGTTGACGATGATTTCATCAAAACGATTAGTCTATTACATACTATTTACAACAGAAACAGTAACAATATCATTGACCTTAAGAATACTATCTTCATGGATAGAAATGTGAAATAAACAAAGGACGATCCTAACATAAGTAAATGAGACGAACATATCAGACAAACACTAAGACTTGTCCATCACAGAGCCTACTTTGTCAGCACCACTTCAAGAAATACCAACATGTCAGACATTAACAGACATTGAACGAATTCATGCAGGAGAAAGATTTAGCTTTCTCAGTATCTAGTGCCACATACTATCAATTTTAACACACATTTGCATTGCGAGGGTAGACGTTCCACCGATCAGACTACCAAGTTCTTATAGTAATGTGATTAGCCTGTAAGATTACGGAACCTAAATAAAGCTAGAGGAATGTTGACGCAAAAGGTTTCACAGAACGTATCAGGGAACTACACACTTTTGTCTTCATTGTCACAATGATGTTGAAACAGTTCTGGTTTCATAGCCTCGACGTGTGTCAACGCCTCAGAGAGATCTCTCGTTGTGCAAAAGTAATTTGACCGCATGAGCAGTGGAACCTGTCTCCTTCACATGAAGTTGTTTCTTAGGACAAGGTACGATGGTTAAGTGAAAATCATTACTGACGCTAATGTTAGCCATTCCTACACGACCTCTCATGTTCACATTTTTGCAAGACCATTTCTTTTGAGGTTTCATTCACCGTATAGAGCGACAATTAAAATAAATTACCTAGAACATCACTTAAAAGATAGAATCTACTGCTGACCAATATGGATGGGATTGTTACTTTTTGTGGAGATGTGACAATATCCCTACTTGTGTGCCCAAGTTACAACGTTATATTTTAAAACTGTAATAGTGACCGGTACTAAGACGCTAAAGTAAAGCTCATAAGTAGACTCCACGCAACAATGGACAAGCGCCTACCAATCTTGCAATTATTTCCGCCTGCTTGCTGCATGTCATCATGGAAGCGGTCACTGGCAAGGCCTCTTGTGTGGATGAAATGCGACCCGATATGGGAAAAAGATTAAATAGATAATATATTTATTGGCTGACTCCTGTGTGCCAGGTAGCCTGGACCTCTAAAAATTCTCCAAACAATGATAATAGAGAGTCATAATACCAACGAACAAAACTGAGTGTCAAAAAGATATACGCACATTGTCGAGTCCAAGCTAGCTGCCGAACTATCATCCTTCATGTAACAGGTTAACATTCGCAGTCCTATTGGAATTGATGGTATCAGAACTGGAAAATGTATGATCAGTCGGTTGGAATTTGCAGACAGCATGGTACTACGTACCTCGACGTATGGTTATCACGGACATGCATTTGATAGGTTTCATGTCGAGTTCTGCACCACGTGAATGGAAATGTCTTTTCAAAGACTCCTTCAGTGTGCAGCGTACGTTTGAGTGAAGTTTCAGTGGAACAGGAGAATATTAGGTCTTTCAGGGCCGTTGTTTTCAGTACATCTGAGAGATGTTTACCTAATTTTTCCAGTAATTCACAACTATGTTCTAGCGTTCCAGTAGACGATAGGATTAGACTCTTGATTTCAGTAGTTCAACAGCTCTCAGAACACAGTGGGAAAACGTTTGCGGAAAACCTTTCCTATTTTTATTAGTAAATAATACGCTAACATACAGGTTTCGTTGTTGAACATATTTTGTATATTTTGGGATGCTGGCGTTCAGCCATCCACGCCGTTTTCATGATTTCTGTGCTACATGAGACACGAAGATACCAATTTTTTATATCTTATTGAAATTTGTAGATTATATATGTAACCACCTACATTTCCTTTTGTTGGTTTTATTTTCTTATATTGTCGGCCTAAACAGTTCATCGGCTGAACACGATACTCCTAAAGAATAATCAAATAAGCTTTATTTTTCAACGTAGACTTTTGAGAAAAATAATACAGTTATTAAGGAGGAGAGTTGAAGGCTAATTCAAGCAAGTTTTCACAGCATTGGCAAGGCTCATTCACGATCAGCCTATCACCTTTTCAGCAGAGCCTCGTATATATATATATACTCACACATATATCTATATATATATAGATAGATAAGTTTATCTCCGGTTGAATCGGTGGAAACTACAGTAAGTAAGGTACACAATACAAAGCAGAGTATAAATATTTAATGTAGAAAGGCTTCTAGAGTACTAGAACTGTTTCATTCCGGAGAATTCATGAGGAAGCTTCCTGATGATTTCTACAATAAATATATATATATATATATATATATATATATATATATATATATATACACACACATACACACACACACACACACATACATACATACACATATATATATATATCCAGGGGTGTAACTTGAGTTACTGCAGGTTCACCCGGGAGAGCACTCGATGTTTAGGTTCACTTCTGTGATGAGGTGTAGAGCTACACAGAGTGTAAAACATTGTTTACCGGTGCAATGTCAAAGCCGGCAATAAAAAGTACTCATATATCGGTGCGACGTCCACTACGTTTAAGGAGGGTTGATATAACCATAGAAGCTCCTTTAAACATAGACTGAAACGATCCCAAACCAGACTGGCCGATTTGATCTAGGACCTCAAGGACAGGAACATCGAACCCCAGATCTCGTGGTCATTGAAAAGACGCGAGCCGCAACTCCCCAGTGACAGAAACCACTGCAGGTTAAATAATTAAATTAATATCTGCCATAAACTATAGGTCGGACATAATTGTCAATTGCAGACACACCAGGCTGAACACATTTTCCGCACAAACATTCCGGGGAGGGCCGCACACTAACCATGACCCAGCTTAATAATAACCACTCTGCCCCGCTGACCATCGCCCATCTCAGTGAATTTATTTTATTGTATTGCATGTAACCATTTGTAAGCCCGTATTTTGTATATCATGCCGCATACATCATCCCCACCAAAAATCACATTGCAATACACCCCTCATCGTTGAAACATTGTGTTCTATCTCTCCTCTCTGTCAGGTTTTAGCTTGCAAACCATTGTAACATCTGATCCTGTAAATATAATGTCGATCATATCACACCATCTCCACCACCACCACAGCACACATCGTCATATGTCTACCATCTACACCCGCAACCTTATTCCCCCATGTTCCCTCTGTCTACCCTAACCCACAACCCCACGCTAAATTCGACCCTGTAAATGTACTGTCGAACACACCACCACCGCCACCACTAGATACATCCACATACTTCAACAATCATTATCATTAACATCATCAACACATATCATCCCTCACTCCCATATCGACTATGTTATATTCGCCCTCCGTCTGCCTTACCCTGTAACCCACCGTAACATCTGATCATGTAATCAGCACCACCACCACCACCATGACCACAACACACATCGCTATACGTCCATAAACTTTTTTTCCCCCCGCGTTCCCTTTTAATGTCACCTTTTAACCTATAACCCATCGTATTATTCGATCCTGTATATTTTTGTCGCTCACAACTCCACCACCACCACCACAAGACACACCTCCATACCTCAACATCCATTAACTTCATCAACACCGCCAACACATACCTTCCCTCTCGAACAAACGCAAGTGTGTGCGTATGTGTGTAAGTATATTTGTATATATATGTGCGTAAACATATATGTATATGTATGTATGTATATATATATATATATATATATATGTATATATATATGTATATATATATGTATATATATATGTAGGTATGTATGTATGTGTGTGTATGTGTATGTTTATGTATACGTGTGTGTACGTTTATGTGTGCATATCCGTATGTGTGTGTGTGTGTATGTATGTGTATGTTTATATGTACAACACCATCTCCATTGACTCTCACCTTCCCTCTATCTTTGTTCTACGTCACCCCCCCCCCCACGGATACCCCCAACAATCTACACGCGTGCATGCACATACATGTGTGTATATATGCATATAGATATATGTATGTGTTCATCTATGTGGGTTATAAGTGTGTACCTATGAATATATATCAGTATATATGCGCATGTATATATATATACAATGTATTTGTCAGACTATGAGTGTCTAGGTATGTATCTCCCCATGGACTCGACACCACCAACACATCCACCACACGACCACAAACACCACTACCATAAACAACAACACCACAACCACACCTCACGGACGCCAACCCGTCTACCGATAACCCACTACCACCACACCACAGCCCATCGCAGTCAGCGACCGTCACCAACATATTATCATCATATCCACCCTCACATACACTACAGGCCAGTACATCCCTTTGATCCTTCCCACCAATCAAAACAACTCATATTGTCAAACTCTTGAACTTATGTCTTGACCACACAACATGTATTTCATTTTCTTATAGTATTTTAAAGGATCCGTCGAGCTGCCGATCATTGAGTGGGGTAGGATCGATACAGATCGAACCTTGAGCTGATCAGTGGCGAAACACGCGTCACCTATCAATAAATTGAATGAAGGAGTAACCAATCGTCATTGTTATCCTTTCAATATATATATATATATATATATATATATATATATATATATATATATAAATAAAGATCCGAAGGCACGGTATAAATTTCCAATCATTTTAATCACGACACATGTTTCAATAAGGGATAGATCGATCGATTATCACTGATCTCATCAGGTGAATAATGAAATGTCTTCAAATCTTTGATATAAGGGTGGAAAAACTAACGATGTTCACTCGCTAGAGTTTTGTTCGGTGTGTGTGAGTGTGTGTGTACTCACTAACACTAATTGTGACCGAGCAAAATTCTACAGATCTGATGCTGTCCAGGGTCTTTTACAGCTATTGAGAGATAGGGACTTGATAGATTTATGACGCTGACTGAAGACGATAGTAGTTGGCGTGTTTGGCTGCTGATTATTCATATGGATACAAAACTCTGTGAGTGAACATCGTTAGTTTTGTCTCCCTCAAATCAAATATTTGAAGAGTTTTCATAATTCATCTGATGAGTTCAGTGATAATCGATCATGACCACACGATCGATCTATCCCTTATTGAAACATGTGTCGTGATTAAAATGATTGGAAATATATACCATGCCTTCGGATCTTTATTTTGATACAAATACTCCGTTATACTTCATCTAGCTGTTCCCATAAATGGAATTGGAGATATACAGAATCGTGGAGAACTTAATATTGCTAACAAAAGTTTATTGGACCGTATGACACAACCAATAATGCACATTACTATATAGCAACTATATATATATATATATATATATATATATATATATATATATATATATATATATATATATATATAAGCAAGATGTATGGTAGGTCGTATTTGAATCGCGATGATCACGTCTGACCTACCAAATATGCGACGGTAGCTAGTTAAGCTCTATGCGTATAAGCAGAGCAGAAATATTAATGATAAAGAACAAAGGAACTATTATGACATTATAACAAGTTTATTGCCGACAGCCGTTTCGTCCGACCATATGGTGGGACTTTTCAAGGCATATAACATGTGATTGTAAGTTCATTATTTACATCAACGTATCACTTAAGACTAGCAGTTTGAAATTGTGGTATACATCAGCAGCTCCGCTTGTATATTTGTGGTCTATATTCTAATGGAGCTCTTTTATATTAGTTGTCGGAATTGTAAAAGGGATGGGTTATGGGGAGTTAAGAGAATTTGAAAATGGCCTAAGAGTCAGGGTTTGAAAGTTAAAAATTAGATAATTTATAATTTACGCATTAAAAGTAAAAGACTTGGGATCTCGTAGAAGCACATTAAAAAATCCCTCAATAAGTGCATAAAGCT
This sequence comes from Eledone cirrhosa, assembly GCA_964016885.1. Lineage (NCBI taxonomy): Eukaryota > Metazoa > Mollusca > Cephalopoda > Octopoda > Eledonidae > Eledone > Eledone cirrhosa. Next base: position 64,313 of record CAXHJY010001140.1, read on the forward strand.
TCAAGCCCCAATAAACGATTATAAGCAAGAAAATACATAAGCAAAAAGACAATAATTATAAAATGTATTTTTAAAAGACAATAATTATAAAATGTATTTTTAAGAAGTTATAAGGTAGCTTCTGTAATCTAATAATGTACTATCAAAAAATTATTATAAAATTATCACAAAATTATTATAAAATTATTATAAAATTATTACAAAATTATCATAAAACTATTGATACAGGATTAAAAAATTACTATAAAATGATTGATACAGGATTAACAAAGACATAATAATATATTCATGCCTAATTAACAAAAAATCAATAAACAATTAACAGTCAAGCAAAATTATCACAGTGATATCACGTTCTCGGATACTTTACACACATACAGCATCACATATGATTAACAAAGACATAATGGTATACTCCTACGTAATTAACAAACAATCAATTAACAATTGATAGTCAAGAAAATGTACTCAGGGATATCCCACGCACGGATACTTTACACACATACAGCAGGATAAACAATACAGGTGTCCTTGTGGGCGCGATATCCATTATGCGTATGTAATCATCTGCATAGCTCCAGGCACTGTTGGTCTTGTTTAAAAGTTCAAAGATCACGAATCAACTGGGATTCCCTATCAGCTGCGTGGACTCTCTGGGAAATGTACCTGTGGATCAAATAGCTAGTGGTTGCTGGGTGTGGTCCGTTCGATCTTTTAGTTTCGGGGATTGCACGCTGCCGGTTCTAAATCCAAGGTCTCGCTGCATAAGATGTATTGGTTTACATGCTATATTGGTAAAAATAACCAGTGTGGATTTGACTGGGGTGGTATATAACGAACTCCAAGCACACACACGACTGGTCAAATGCGAAGGGCTGTCCCCTCTTTGTTTGTTGTTGGGGTCGGTTCCAGCTTAGATGTTGGTCGTGTTATCCATATTGCGTCAGCCATGCATATTCAAGACAGGTCTGTATATATTTGTGGCTATGGTCCGGCGTCTACGCTATCCAAAGGGTCTCTCTTGTGTTATTTTTAAGTTCGTTTGTCATCTCCCGGTTAAGACTGCGCATGCTTCGGTGAATCTCATGCATGGAATCTTGGGGTATCATATTACACGGGGTGACTAGCAGAGAATATATATATTCCATGCTATCGCGCACGCGCTGGCCTGTGGCTACGACCGTGTCCAGTCTCAGGTAGTAGCAGACAGCAGGTAGACCAGCTAAACACACCCCTGCTCAAGGGGCACAAACACTAACTTATCGAGTGGTCAGACATCAACGGAGTCAACTCTCCAAGCCCATTAAGTCAACCGGGGTAATATACAAAAAAATCACTATTAATAAAGAACTAACTCAAAAAGAACCACTAATAGTAAAGAAGAACTAACTCAGAAGAAGTGAGTGGGGGAGAATGGGGAGGGGCATCTATTTGGGCGGGGGTTTATTAGGGGAGGAGGAGGGGGGGTTGATTGGTTATAGGCAGGGAGCGGCCGCCATATTGGGTGTTCTGTTACTGTTTCCTTGGGCAAGTTCCCATATTTGTTGACATACATCTCAGACGGCACCTCGCCAGATTAGTCAAACGTGGGTCCAGGCACTCAAAAAATACCACACCGCTGGCATCATCTGCCCGCAGGGTGCCCAGCAACAATGCTGCCACCAATCCCAGGTTGGCAATTGGGACACAGGGTCGACTGTTCCTCACCAGAGTCCCCATCGGCAATCGGGGAGCCGAGGCATCAATGCGGCCGGGGTTACTAAAGAGCACCCTATTCGCCAGCGCGGCAGCCACGTGCGGGACAGTGTGGGGTCAGGGCTATGTGTCTGGTTTGAAGAAAAAGAAAGAGCTAAGTATAGTGTGGGGGCAGGACTAGAAGATTTCTGATCTCCTGTTGAGCAAGTTGATTCCTGAGAATACTATGGCATGAGATTCAGTTAGGCACAGGCTACAAAACCTGCTCAACGAGCTATATGGAGGAGCTTTAGTAAGGCATCTCCAGCTTAGTGTGTAGGGGGCAATAAACTTGTTATAACAAACTTGTTATAATGTGATAATAGTTCCTTCATTAATATATATATATATATATTTATATATATATATATATATATATATATATATATATATATATATATATATATATATATATATATACACATAACGAAGGAGTTGTGGTAAGGAACCAGATAGACCATTACGCACCAGAGTACTCAATACTTAGCGTAGTAGAGTGTGTAATAGGAAAATGTATGACCCCGACGGCAGAGCTCAAACCGTTTCGACGGCTATATCTGTACTAAATTAGAATTTTTAGCGTGGTAAATAAAAAAATTGATTTACCACGCTAAGAATTTTAATTTAGTCCAGAAATAGCCATCGAACGGCTTGAGCTCTGTCGTCGGGGTCATACATTTTCCTATATATACACATAGAGAGACTAAGAGAAACAGAAAATAAGAAATAGAGAGAGGAAGGGGGTATAAAATACCGGCCGCAACGCCAAGCAGTCGATATTTTACATATCTTTATATACACAAGTTATCTCCACATGCATTGAGTACTCCGATGATTAGTATCTCAGTGGTCTCAACACCACATACTCCATCTTTCTCTCCATCTCTCTCTCTCTCTCTCTCTCTCTCTCTCTCTATATATATATATATATATATATATATATATATATATATATATATATATATATATATATTTTATATATATATATATATATATATTTAATTGCTTCTACTTTTGGAACAAGGCCAGCGATTACCCATTATATATAATGTAAATATATTTATTGTACCGTGTCGTTTGCATTGTTATTTCTCTTTACCTATTGCATATCTACACACACACACACACACACACACACTCACACACGCACACTCACACCCACACAATACACACACAACATATATATATATATATATATATGTATATTTGTTAAATTCAATATGAAAAATGGCAAACCTGTTATACTGATTCATAGCTGTTTAAGACGTGTAACCTTGGGTCAATTACGTGTTGATGCTGAGCATAATTGCCACATTAGTTAGGATTTCATCTAGCATACACTTAGTGCAATTCTATTTAGAAACATTATACCAAATATGAGTTATGAATATTGTAGCTGACCTCTAGCTCACTTATTTATAAAGACGTCTGTACATTTGCATGTTTTATCGACTCAAATATTCTGTTTACATATGTTTAATCGGCTATGTCTATACAAAACATTACGTTTCTGTCTAAATATTCTATTAAATAAGAAATTGAATAATGTATTTCTAACAAGCTGACTGAATAATCGAAGTTAGTTTTCTGTGATCGACAATATATCCTTTGGGAAATCAACTAGTAAGTATGTATATATACACACACACACACACACACACACACACACACACACACACACACACACACATATATATATATATATATATATATATATATGAATCTATGTATGTATAAATATATGTATATATATATATATGAATCTATGTATGTATAAATATATGTATATGGATATATATATATATATATATACACATATATATACATATAGGTATGTGTGTGTATGTATGCATACATGTATATACAAGTATATATGTATATATATGTATATACGTATGTATGCCTGTAAAAGTAGATTGCATATATTGTACGTTTATATGTATTTTGCACCAAAACATGTAAGTGTTTATGAACGTGTTGGTCTTTTATATGTATTTATATATTATATATGCTTGTATTTATTTAATATATTTATATCCTATAAATTATTCGATTAAACATACGAAAGCTGTAATAATGGACAATAACCAGAAGAGAAAGATATACTTACGATACCTGCTCCTTAGTTTGGATTAAATACCAATGTATATCATACATACTATTTTTACGAATTATTACGAAGATGCCTCCTGTTCTTTTATAACCATATATCATTTTCAATAATATTTCTACTACAATATACATTCGTAGAGCATATTAATATATTTTTAAGAAAAAAATTACGGAAAGGTTTCCTATTGATCTATTAATCTATTAATTATTGAAAATAATATATTCCACACTATATCTTAAACTCGATAGCATGTGTAGCTCGTAGATCAGAGAATTACTCCAATTTGAGCCGTTACTTGCGATATCACAGCTCCGATACAATGGGCAAGTGGTTAGAATGTCTGAGGAATGAATTGCTGGGCAGAGGTTACGGACAAAACCAATCGTCAGGAAACCCTGTGATAGAACCTGAGCAAGGTGTTTGGATAGCCTCCATGGAATTGGCTCGTCTTGCTTGGTGATTCAACCGAATAATTTGGAGAAGGTTGCTTATCACAGGACCACCTAGAAGGAATATTTAAGGACTCTACCACCACAAACCTCTCAGGAAAACGTGGGCGAATAAGTAGAAGGCCTATTATTTCCAGCAAAATCTGTCCTTCCAGTAAAGTGTACTGGCAATGTTAGATTTCTCAGTCATCTCATTCACACATTGCACTAACACCTCGACAGCCCACACGAAACAATGAATTGACGAAATGACCTGAAACTCAACCACAGTTAGACGTAATACACACTCGTTTAGTTTAGACTTAGTTTCTCTCCACATTTCTGACCCATATCTCCGGCCATCGACTTAATTACTGACAATATTGTCGACTCTACGACGTCAATTATTTCGGTTTGATTTCTGCTAGCTGCTATCCACGAGATGCTAACTGGGGGTGATGCGTATCACATCGTCTCAGTCTGAGGGCTCAATCTACAACCAAATTTCAGGATTTCTCATGGGGTCAACTCTCTCAGGCATGCCAGCGATCAGCATTCACCACATTGCTGGATCCCTCTCCCTGCTTCAAATTACACTAATAGTCATAGAGGAGAGATCCATTACATTCCACAAGAAATAAGCCTGCAATCACATATATATATATATATACATATATATATATATATATATATATATATATATATATATATATATATATATATATATATATATATATATATATATATATATATATGTATGAATGAAGTAATTCCGTCGGAATAGTCCAGGAAAAAATCCACCGTCAATAAATACACCTGGATTTTTTCATTCTGATGATTAAAAGCAAATTTTTTTTGCTTTGAAGAAACCACTGGTAAATGATATAATTTCCTTCTGTTATTTATTACATAACTATATATATACATATATTTATGTATATATATTATTTCTTCTGGTGAAGGACTAGCGTCCGAAATCTCAAGAAACCTCTTCTTGCTATGTCAAGCGTTAACCTAATATATACCTTCCATATACTGTACCGATTGTGTTGTTATTTCTGTTTAACTTTTACATATATATATATATATTATATATATATATATATATATATATATATATATATATATATATATATATATATATATTTCGTTTCTGAATTTGTTTAGCAAGATTCTTTATCTGAAAAAACGTGTGTTGAAACCGATATTGTTATAATTTGGGAGGGTCATGTTGCAAATAAGAAACACACACACCAGTTGCTTCACTTCAATTTATTATAATACATTTATAAATTTAGGAATTTATAAATTTCCGGTTGGTTGGCTGGTTCCACAACCAGATGATTGTTTATATATTGTCAAAGTTATTTCGTCACACATTATGTGACCTCGTCAATGACTGCGGATTATTTT
>CAXHJY010001142.1:5000-15000 GCA_964016885.1 Eledone cirrhosa
ACTATAAATACCGTTAAAACCTGCAGCGTAGAGGTAGGAGATGGTGGTGGTGGTGGTGTTGATAGTGTAGATGGTGGTGGTGGTGGTGGTGTTGATAGTGTAGCTGGTGGTGGTGTTGATAGTGTAGCTGGTGGTGGTGTTGATAGTGTAGATGGTGTTGGTGTTGATAGTGTAGATGGTGGTGGTGTTGATAGTGTAGATGGTGGTGGTGTTGATAGTGTAGATGGTGGTGGTGTTGATAGTGTAGCTGGTGGTGGTGTTGATAGTGTAGATGGTGGTGGTGTTGATAGTGTAGATGGTGGTGGTGTTGATAGTGTAGCTGGTGGTGGTGGTGGTGTGGATAGTGTAGATGGTGGTGGTGTTGATAGTGTAGATGGTGGTGGTGTTGATAGTGTAGCTGGTGGTGGTGTTGATAGTGTAGATGGTGGTGGTGTTGATAGTGTAGATGGTGGTGGTGTTGATAGTGTAGCTGGTGGTGGTGTTGATAGTGTAGATGGTGGTGGTGTTGATAGTGTAGATGGTGGTGGTGTTGATAGTGTAGCTGGTGGTGGTGGTGGTGTGGATAGTGTAGATGGTGGTGGTGTTGATAGTGTAGATGGTGGTGGTGTTGATAGTGTAGCTGGTGGTGGTGTTGATAGTGTAGATGGTGGTGGTGTTGATAGTGTAGATGGTGGTGGTGTTGATAGTGTAGCTGGTGGTGGTGTTGATAGTGTAGCTGGTGGTGGTGTTGATAGTGTAGATGGTGGTGGTGTGGATAGTGTAGATGGTGGTGGTGTGGATAGTGTAGCTGGTGGTGGTGTTGATAGTGTAGCTGGTGGTGGTGTTGATAGTGTAGCTGGTGGTGGTGTGGATAGTGTAGATGGTGGTGGTGTTGATAGTGTAGATGGTGGTGGTGTTGATAGTGTAGATGGTGGTGGTGTTGATAGTGTAGCTGGTGGTGGTGGTGTTGATAGTGTAGATGGTGGTGGTGTTGATAGTGTAGCTGGTGGTGGTGTTGATAGTGTAGCTGGTGGTGGTGTTGATAGTGTAGCTGGTGGTGGTGGTGGTGTTGATAGTGTAGCTGGTGGTGGTGTTGATAGTGTAGATGATGGTGGTGGTGGTGGTGGTGGTGTTGATAGTGTAGATGGTGGTGGTGTTGATAGTGTAGCTGGTGGTGGTGGTGGTGTTGATAGTGTAGCTGGTGGTGGTGTTGATAGTGTAGATGATGGTGGTGGTGGTGGTGGTGGTGTTGATAGTGTAGATGGTGGTGGTGTTGATAGTGTAGCTGGTGGTGGTGTTGATAGTGTAGATGGTGGTGGTGTTGATAGTGTAGATGATGGTGGTGGTGGTGGTGGTGTTGATAGTGTAGATGGTGGTGGTGTTGATAGTGTAGCTGGTGGTGGTGTTGATAGTGTAGATGGTGGTGGTGTTGATAGTGTAGATGATGGTGGTGGTGGTGGTGGTGGTGTTGATAGTGTAGATGGTGGTGGTGTTGATAGTGTAGCTGGTGGTGGTGGTGGTGTTGATAGTGTAGCTGGTGGTGGTGTTGATAGTGTAGATGATGGTGGTGGTGGTGGTGGTGGTGTTGATAGTGTAGATGGTGGTGGTGTTGATAGTGTAGATGGTGGTGGTGTTGATAGTGTAGATGATGGTGGTGGTGGTGGTGGTGGTGTTGATAGTGTAGATGGTGGTGGTGTTGATAGTGTAGCTGGTGGTGGTGGTGGTGTTGATAGTGTAGCTGGTGGTGGTGTTGATAGTGTAGATGATGGTGGTGGTGGTGGTGGTGGTGTTGATAGTGTAGATGGTGGTGGTGTTGATAGTGTAGCTGGTGGTGGTGTTGATAGTGTAGATGGTGGTGGTGTTGATAGTGTAGATGATGGTGGTGGTGGTGGTGGTGTTGATAGTGTAGATGGTGGTGGTGTTGATAGTGTAGCTGGTGGTGGTGTTGATAGTGTAGCTGGTGGTGGTGTTGATAGTGTAGATGGTGGTGGTGTTGATAGTGTAGATGGTGGTGGTGGTGGTGTTGATAGTGTAGATGGTGGTGGTGTTGATAGTGTAGCTGGTGGTGGTGTTGATAGTGTAGATGATGGTGGTGTTGATAGTGTAGCTGGTGGTGGTGTTGATAGTGTAGATAGTGGTGGTGTTGATAGTGTAGATGATGGTGGTGGTGGTGGTGTTGATAGTGTAGATGGTGGTGGTGTTGATAGTGTAGCTGGTCGTGGTGTTGATAGTGTAGATGGTGGTGGTGTTGATAGTGTAGATGATGGTGGTGTTGATAGTGTAGCTGGTGGTGGTGGTGGTGGTGGTGGTGTTGATAGTGTAGATGGTGGTGGTGGTGGTGGTGTTGATAGTGTAGCTGGTGGTGGTGTTGATAGTGTAGCTGGTGGTGGTGTTGATAGTGTAGATGGTGTTGGTGTTGATAGTGTAGATGGTGGTGGTGTTGATAGTGTAGATGGTGGTGGTGTTGATAGTGTAGATGGTGGTGGTGTTGATAGTGTAGCTGGTGGTGGTGTTGATAGTGTAGATGGTGGTGGTGTTGATAGTGTAGATGGTGGTGGTGTTGATAGTGTAGCTGGTGGTGGTGGTGGTGTGGATAGTGTAGATGGTGGTGGTGTTGATAGTGTAGATGGTGGTGGTGTTGATAGTGTAGCTGGTGGTGGTGTTGATAGTGTAGATGGTGGTGGTGTTGATAGTGTAGATGGTGGTGGTGTTGATAGTGTAGCTGGTGGTGGTGTTGATAGTGTAGATGGTGGTGGTGTTGATAGTGTAGATGGTGGTGGTGTTGATAGTGTAGCTGGTGGTGGTGGTGGTGTGGATAGTGTAGATGGTGGTGGTGTTGATAGTGTAGATGGTGGTGGTGTTGATAGTGTAGCTGGTGGTGGTGTTGATAGTGTAGATGGTGGTGGTGTTGATAGTGTAGCTGGTGGTGGTGTTGATAGTGTAGATGGTGGTGGTGTTGATAGTGTAGATGGTGGTGGTGTTGATAGTGTAGCTGATGGTGGTGTGGATAGTGTAGATGGTGGTGGTGTTGATAGTGTAGATGGTGGTGGTGTTGATAGTGTAGATGGTGGTGGTGTTGATAGTGTAGATGGTGGTGGTGTTGATAGTGTAGCTGGTGGTGGTGTTGATAGTGTAGATGGTGGTGGTGTTGATAGTGTAGATGGTGGTGGTGTTGATAGTGTAGATGGTGGTGGTGTTGATAGTGTAGATGGTGGTGGTTTTGATAGTGTAGATGGTGGTGGTGTTGATAGTGTAGCTGGTGGTGGTGTTGATAGTGTAGCTGGTGGTGGTGTTGATAGTGTAGATGGTGGTGGTGTTGATAGTGTAGATGGTGGTGGTGTTGATAGTGTAGCTGGTGGTGGTGTGGATAGTGTAGATGGTGGTGGTGTTGATAGTGTAGATGGTGGTGGTGTTGATAGTGTAGATGGTGGTGGTGTTGATAGTGTAGATGGTGGTGGTGTTGATAGTGTAGATGGTGGTGGTGTTGATAGTGTAGCTGGTGGTGGTGTTGATAGTGTAGATGGTGGTGGTGTTGATAGTGTAGCTGGTGGTGGTGTTGATAGTGTAGATGGTGGTGGTGTGGATAGTGTAGCTGGTGGTGGTGTTGATAGTGTAGCTGGTGGTGGTGTTGATAGTGTAGATGGTGGTGGTGTTGATAGTGTAGATGGTGGTGGTGTTGATAGTGTAGATGGTGGTGGTGTTGATAGTGTAGCTGGTGGTGGTGGTGTTGATAGTGTAGATGGTGGTGGTGTTGATAGTGTAGCTGGTGGTGGTGTGGATAGTGTAGATGGTGGTGGTGTTGATAGTGTAGATGGTGGTGGTGTTGATAGTGTAGATGGTGGTGGTGTTGATAGTGTAGCTGGTGGTGGTGGTGTTGATAGTGTAGATGGTGGTGGTGTTGATAGTGTAGCTGGTGGTGGTGTTGATAGTGTAGCTGGTGGTGGTGTTGATAGTGTAGATGGTGGTGATGTTGATAGTGTAGATGGTGGTGGTGTTGATAGTGTAGCTGGTGGTGGTGTTGATAGTGTAGATGGTGGTGGTGTTGATAGTGTAGATGGTGGTGGTGTTGATAGTGTAGATGATGGTGGTGGTGGTGGTGGTGTTGATAGTGTAGATGGTGGTGGTGTTGATAGTGTAGCTGGTGGTGGTGTTGATAGTGTAGCTGGTGGTGGTGTTGATAGTGTAGCTGGTGGTGGTGTTGATAGTGTAGATGATGGTGGTGGTGGTGGTGGTGGTGTTGATAGTGTAGATGGTGGTGGTGTTGATAGTGTAGCTGGTGGTGGTGTTGATAGTGTAGATGGTGGTGGTGTTGATAGTGTAGATGATGGTGGTGGTGGTGGTGGTGTTGATAGTGTAGATGGTGGTGGTGTTGATAGTGTAGCTGGTGGTGGTGTTGATAGTGTAGCTGGTGGTGGTGTTGATAGTGTAGCTGGTGGTGGTGTTGATAGTGTAGATGATGGTGGTGGTGGTGGTGGTGGTGTTGATAGTGTAGATGGTGGTGGTGTTGATAGTGTAGCTGGTGGTGGTGTTGATAGTGTAGATGGTGGTGGTGTTGATAGTGTAGATGATGGTGGTGGTGGTGGTGGTGTTGATAGTGTAGATGGTGGTGGTGTTGATAGTGTAGCTGGTGGTGGTGTTGATAGTGTAGCTGGTGGTGGTGTTGATAGTGTAGATGGTGGTGGTGTTGATAGTGTAGATGGTGGTGGTGGTGGTGTTGATAGTGTAGATGGTGGTGGTGTTGATAGTGTAGCTGGTGGTGGTGTTGATAGTGTAGATGATGGTGGTGTTGATAGTGTAGCTGGTGGTGGTGTTGATAGTGTAGATAGTGGTGGTGTTGATAGTGTAGATGATGGTGGTGGTGGTGGTGGTGGTGTTGATAGTGTAGATGGTGGTGGTGTTGATAGTGTAGCTGGTGGTGGTGGTGGTGGTGGTGGTGTTGATAGTGTAGCTGGTGGTGGTGTTGATAGTGTAGCTGGTGGTGGTGTTGATAGTGTAGATGATGGTGGTGGTGGTGGTGGTGGTGTTGATAGTGTAGCTGGTGGTGGTGTTGATAGTGTAGCTGGTGGTGGTGTTGATAGTGTAGATGATGGTGGTGGTGGTGGTGGTGGTGTTGATAGTGTAGCTGGTGGTGGTGTTGATAGTGTAGCTGGTGGTGGTGTTGATAGTGTAGATGGTGGTGGTGTTGATAGTGTAGATGATGGTGGTGGTGGTGGTGGTGGTGTTGATAGTGTAGATGGTGGTGGTGTTGATAGTGTAGCTGGTGGTGGTGTTGATAGTGTAGATGGTGGTGGTGTTGATAGTGTAGATGATGGTGGTGTTGATAGTGTAGCTGGTGGTGGTGGTGGTGGTGGTGGTGTTGATAGTGTAGCTGGTGGTGGTGTTGATAGTGTAGCTGGTGGTGGTGTTGATAGTGTAGCTGGTGGTGGTGTTGATAGTGTAGATAGTGGTGGTGTTGATAGTGTAGATGATGGTGGTGGTGGTGGTGGTGTTGATAGTGTAGATGGTGGTGGTGTTGATAGTGTAGATAATGGTGGTGTTGATAGTGTAGCTGGTGGTGGTGGTGGTGGTGGTGGTGGTGTTGATAGTGTAGCTGGTGGTGGTGTTGATAGTGTAGCTGGTGGTGGTGTTGATAGTGTAGATGATGGTGGTGGTGGTGGTGGTGGTGTTGATAGTGTAGCTGGTGGTGGTGTTGATAGTGTAGCTGGTGGTGGTGTTGATAGTGTAGATGATGGTGGTGGTGGTGGTGGTGGTGTTGATAGTGTAGCTGGTGGTGGTGTTGATAGTGTAGCTGGTGGTGGTGTTGATAGTGTAGATGGTGGTGGTGTTGATAGTGTAGATGATGGTGGTGGTGGTGGTGGTGGTGTTGATAGTGTAGATGGTGGTGGTGTTGATAGTGTAGCTGGTGGTGGTGCTGATAGTGTAGATGGTGGTGGTGTTGATAGTGTAGATGGTGGTGGTGTTGATAGTGTAGATGGTGGTGGTGTTGATAGTGTAGCTGGTGGTGGTGTTGATAGTGTAGATGGTGGTGGTGTTGATAGTGTAGATGATGGTGGTGGTGGTGGTGGTGGTGTTGATAGTGTAGCTGGTGGTGGTGTTGATAGTGTAGATGGTGGTGGTGTTGATAGTGTAGATGATGGTGGTGGTGGTGGTGGGGGTGTTGATAGTGTAGCTGGTGGGGGTGTTGATAGTGTAGCTGGTGGTGGTGGTGGTGTGGATAGTATTGCTGATGATGGTGGGCCTGCAGAGATACGAGAGGCAAAGAGCTTCTAGGATTTAGTCTCTCTCTCTCTCTCTGCCCCCTATCTATCTCTCTTCCTCTCTATCTATCTATAGGACAATCTCGAACAAAAGTAAAAAACCAGCTCAACCATCACAGAGCGAGATAGAGCTGGTTTTAAAAGACGTCATGAAGGACATCACCTTCATTCAGAAGGATAGACTCTACGGGAGTCTATCCATTCTCATGAAGGACAGGGACACAGCAGTGAAACTGTCCATCAAACCAATCACATCCACCGCATACACCTTCTACCCTACGTACATGGGTAGAAGAACACAAAAAATAAAAATCCACACCATCCTGCCGATTATGGACATATGGTGGGTTTTGACAGGTTTTCTGGACCTGGAGGATGACATGCTGGTGTCCATGGGAAAGGCATCGGGTGACGCGTTCAGTGGAACGAGCCTCGAACTTGTAGTTCAAATGAGGCCCGAAAGGATCGCCCAGATCCCTGAACGCGTCATACTGGATGATCTAACCTTCATCAACATTACCGTTGAGGGTAGACGGCCCTCGTGTTACCTCTGCGGAACCAGAGGTTACCTGAGGGCTGTCTGTCCCCAACTTAATAAGAAAACCCCAATCCTGCCTACACCACCAACAACTGCACAACCAACACAATCACCACAACTACCACTACAAAAACAACCACCACAGCTCAAACCAAAACAAAACAATGTCCAACCCATCCCCTCCACTCAAAAAACAAAAACAATTTCCAAAACACCCGTACCGCAAACACAACCCGAAAATATACCCCTCCCCTCCAACGCGGAAGATGACCCTAGTTCGTCGTCAGACGAGGAGGAGCACTTCCACACAATCAAAAGAAAAAAAAGAAAACACACCTCAGACACACAAATGAAAAAAAACCCTCCCCAAAACATAACACTGACACCAACACAAAAGAGCTCACAACAGCAAACAAAAAACACCACACAAAAACAAAAACATGCATACACATACATAAATACAAGAAACAAAAAACTGTTAAACATTGTGTACAACAACAATCTAATAAAAACACAAGGGCCTAACTTCACCCAGGCAGGGGATTTCCCCCACCTCAAAATGATTAAGGCCCCACAGGACACCTATAAAACTTTAAAAAACAATTTTAAAGAGGACGTGGGTCCCCCCTGCGTCGGGCCCATTAACCGCGTCCTCCTAAAAAACTATCCCACCCCCTCCCCAAACACCCTCACAACTCCAAGCTCCCCAACCACACAACACACTGATGCCCCCACACTTCCACAAACCACCACCCCACCCAACAACCCATCCCCCACCCTAATGGAAATTGTGCAGCCCGATACCCGGGACGCAGAGAGGTAAGTGCCTTTTCTCTTCACCACCAACATGGCTATGCTAAGAGTAGGCTGTTTAAATGCGCGTGGCCTGGGCTCAACTTGGAAGCAAGCAATGCTTCTAAATGACCTCAGGTCACAACGTATAGATGTGATGGTTATTTGCGAGGCCCGGATCAGCAACGTGCGACAGCTGGCCCCCACCTTTGATGACTTTGAGATGCACGCATCTCTCTGTCAGCCCGGAGGTGGGGGTGGAGTTGTCGTTCTGCTGCAAAAACATCTGGGTCTCGCAACACAGATGGTACATTTGGACCCGGAGGGTCGACTAGTGGTTCTGGACCTTGGCAGTGGTAAAGGCGGAGCGTTTAGGTTGGTAGCCGCCTACGGCCCTTTCGGGTCAATGCGGCCGGACTTCTTCCATCGTCTGGAGACTTTTCTAGGGACGTCCCGCTCCTTGCTATTAGTGGGGGACTGGAATGGTATCCTAGATGCACGCTGGGACTACGTAGGGGCCTGCCCCGATAGAGAGGGGTGTAATAGCCTCAAAGGGTTAATCGGTCGATTTGACCTGGCCGATAGATATCGACTAGATTTTCCGACTGCGCCAACCTGGACTTGGGCAAATCGTAGCGGATCATCTAGGTCGTACCTAGATAGGTTCTTAGTTAGAATTAAGGATAAGGACTTTTTAAGTTGTCCAAAAATGCGCATGGTTGGCTATTCAGACCACAAATTAGTGACCTGCATGGTCAACCTTGACAGAACTCATAGACAGGGCCCCGGTTACTGGAAGCTCAACTTGTCCTTGCCGGCAAGTAGAGCCTACAGGAATCGGATTAGTACGTTAGTTAAGGAACGGTTGACTGGAGCGATCGTCAACAGCAGGTGGTGGGTATCTCTAAAGAGAGAGATTAGAGTAGTCTCGATAGAATTTAGTAAGGTTCTAGCTGCGGATAGGAATAGGAAGGAAAGGGAGCTAATAGATAGAGTAGAAGAGGCAATTAGAAGCGGCGACGTGGCCAGAGTGCTAGCATCGAGAACGGCTTTGAGCCAGTTTTTCGACGCGAAGCACGAAGGCTGCGTTGTCCGAAGTAAAATACGTGCTCTAGGGAACGAGGGGACCAAAGCTGTTAGCTGGGCCCGCGTGACAGAGGCCAACAGTGGAACTAAATCCACCATCCGGTCTTTGCGAGACCTGGATGGACGGGCGATTCTTGAGCCTAAGCAGATGTGTGAGGCCTTTCAAAGGCACTTTGCCCGACTGTTCGGGAGGGGCGGGGAGCCGGTTGGGAACGTGGACTTCAGTCCATACCTCGACGGCCTGCCGCGCCTCTCGGACAGGGAGGCGAAGTCCTGCGAGGAGCCGATTTCGGCCGCTGAGATAGAGGACGTGCTGAGCCAATGCGGCAAACGCAAACCCCCAGGTCTCGATGGTCTTCCTTACGAATTATATCTAGCTATGCCGGACTTGTTCCCCGATCTCCTCGAGGCGGTCTACTGCAACTGGCAACAGAACGGGAGAATTCCCTGTACTGTGACCAAGGGCGTAGTCACGCTAGTGAGGAAGGACGAGAACAAGGGGGACGAAATAAGTAACTTCAGGCCCATAACTCTGCTAAATACAGAGTTACAGATTTTGGCCAAGGTGCTAGCAAAGAGGTTGGCGCTTGTCGTGGGCAACCTGGTGGGAGATGCGCAGACATGCGCTATCCCGTCCAGGTCCATCCATGACAACCTCCACCTCATGCGATACATCATAGAGAGGGTTGGGAACGAACCCGGCTTTGGTGGGGCTCTGATCAACTTGGATCAATCTAAGGCGTTCGATAGGGTCGACCATGGTTACCTGGATGCGGTGCTAGCGGCGGCAGGCTTCGGACCCGTTTTCAGGGGCTGGATCACTGCTATGCACAGCAGCCGCATCTGCTCTAGGGTCAAGGTGAACGGCTACCTCTCGGAGCCGTTCAAAATCGCGCGGTCCATCCGACAAGGGTGCCCTCTCTCCTCCCTTCTGTATGTGTTGACTCTCGAGCCACTACTGCGGAAGTTGGAGTTGTTGCAGGGCATCCCTTTGGAACCGGGATTGCGGAAAGCGGTGTCGGCCTACGCCGATGACGTGACAGTAATGGTGTCGACGGCCTCCGAAATCGAGGCGGTCGGCACCTTACTGGAGGAGTACGAAAAGTTCACAGGGGCTAAGCTGAACCGGGACAAGTCGATCGGTTTGCAACTCGGCACGTGGAGGGGCAGACCGATGCCCTCCGATAGCGTCGTCGGACGCTGGACGGAGGGCCCGGTGAAGTTGCTCGGGGTCTGGTTCGGACCGGACCTCCAGGTGGAGAAAAACTGGGCGGAGGTTACGAACAGGGTGTTTGCACTGACCCAGAAGTGGGCCAGTTGCAAACTATCCCTGAAAGGCCGGGCGGAG
>CAXHJY010001142.1:25000-30000 GCA_964016885.1 Eledone cirrhosa
CCATACCATCCACTACCATCCAGACCTGTTCGTCTATCACAATCAACCCAGGTCCGTCCATACCATCCAACTCCATCCATTACCCCCTAATCTCTACTGAACCCCTGTCCATACCATCCACTACCATCCAGACCTGTTCGTCTATCACGATCAACCCAGGTCCGTCCATACCATCCAACTCCATCCATTACCCCCTAATCTCTACTCAACCCCTGTCCATACCATCCACTACCATCCAGACCTGTTCGTCTATCACAATCAACCCAGGTCCGTCCATACCATCCAACTCCATCCATTACCCCCTAATCTCTACTGAACCCCTGTCCATACCATCCACTACCATCCAGACCTGTTCGTCTATCACAATCAACCCAGGTCCGTCCATACCATCCAACTCCATCCATTACCCCCTAATCTCTACTGAACCCCTGTCCATACCATCCACTACCATCCAGACCTGTTCGTCTATCACAATCAACCCAGGTCCGTCCATACCATCCAACTCCATCCATTACCCCCTAATCTCTACTCAACCTCTGTCCATACCATCCACTACCATCCAGACCTGTTCGTCTATCACAATCAACCCAGGTCCGTCCATACCATCCAACTCCATCCATTACCCCCTAATCTCTACTGAACCCCTGTCCATACCATCCACTACCATCCAGACCTGTTCGTCTATCACAATCAACCCAGGTCCGTCCATACCATCCAACTCCATCCATTACCCCCTAATCTCTACTCAACCTCTGTCCATACCATCCACTACCATCCAGACCTGTTCGTCTATCACAATCAACCCAGGTCCGTCCATACCATCCAACTCCATCCATTACCCCCTAATCTCTACTCAACCCCTGTCCATACCATCCAGACCTGTTCGTCTATCACAATCAACCCAGGTCCGTCCATACCATCCAACTCCATCCATTACCCCCTAATCTCTACTCAACCTCTGTCCATACCATCCACTACCATCCAGACCTGTTCGTCTATCACAATCAACCCAGGTCCGTCCATACCATCCAACTCCATCCATTACCCCCTAATCTCTACTCAACCTCTGTCCATACCATCCACTACCACCCAGACCTGTTCGTCTATCACAATCAACCCAGGTCCGTCCATACCATCCAACTCCATCCATTACCCCCTAATCTCTACTCAACCTCTGTCCATACCATCCACTACCATCCAGACCTGTTCGTCTATCACAATCAACCCAGGTCCGTCCATACCATCCAACTCCATCCATTACCCCTTAATCTCTACTCAACCCCTGTCCATACCATCCACTACCATCCAGACCTGTTCGTCTATCACAATCAACCCAGGTCCGTCCATACCATCCAACTCCATCCATTACCCCCTAATCTCTACTCAACCTCTGTCCATACCATCCACTACCATCCAGACCTGTTCGTCTATCACAATCAACCCAGGTCCGTCCATACCATCCAACTCCATCCATTACCCCTTAATCTCTACTCAACCCCTGTCCATACCATCCACTACCATCCAGACCTGTTCGTCTATCACAATCAACCCAGGTCCGTCCATACCATCCAACTCCATCCATTACGCCACGACCTTTACTTAAGCTCCGGCCATCAGCTTCCATCCTTCCTCAAGTTACGTCCATCTCATTGGACAGTCCTCTCTATCTCTCTTCCATCACTCTCACCATTCCCTCTCACCATTCCCTCACCACATTCTATCACCTCCGCTCACCACCACTCTCTAACATCTTCCTTCCGTTCCATCACCACCTCCCACCTTTCCTCAAGCTCCGTCTCCACCACTCTCTACCACCTTCCATTACCTCCCACCTTTACTCACTCAAGCTCTGTCCATCACCACCTCTCACAATTCTTTCTACCTTCCATTATCACCACCTCCCACCACCACTCTCTACCGTCTACCGTCTTCCATTAACCACCTCCCACCTTTCCTCAAGCTCCGTCCATCACCTTCCATCACCACCTCTCTCGCTTCTCTCTCTTCCACCACCTCCCTCCCCTCCCTCCCTCCCTCCCTTCCTTCCTCAACCATTCTTCCAACACCACCGCCACCACCACCACTCACTACCATCAACCTTTCCAACACCACCTCCCACCCTTCCTCAAACCACCACCCAACCACCACCCAACCACCACCACCACCACAGCACCACCACCACCCAACCACCACCACCCAACCACCACCACCACCACCACCTCCACCCAACCACCACCACCACCACCCAAACACCACCACCACCACCCAACCACCACCACCACCCAACCACCACCACCCAACCACCTCCACCACCCAACCACCACCTCCACCCAACCACCACCACCACCCAACCACCACCACCACCACCACCACCACCACCACCACCACCACCACCACCGCCGCCCTACCACTACCTCTACCGATCACATCAGCCTGTTGGACATTAATCAGCTAGACTTTAGACTCAGAAAGTCCTGATCAGATCACATAATTATGTTTTATTGATTCTTCATTCAAAGACAGACTTTTACTTTGATTAACTTCGATTCCTCAATCTACAATTTCTCTCTTTGGTGACTTTATTTTTATTTATTTTTTTTTTCTCCTATTTTTCTTCTTATTTATATAATTATTTATTTACTAATTTTTGTGTGTGTGTGTGTGTGTGTCTATGTATGTATATATGTATACGTATATATACATATATATATATATATATAGGTATGTTTCTCTCTCTCTCGCTCTCGTTCTCTCTCTCTCTCTCTCTATATATATATATATATATATGTATATATATATGTACGTATACGTATATACAAACGTATATATATATATATATATATATATATATATATATATACTCAATTTTTGTTTATGCTGTTACGTTTTTCGTCCTTTATTACTTTCGTATTTTTTCCTTTTTTTCTTACTTTCTTTCTTTCTTTCCAGGCCCTTGAGTAACTTCACCTGTAATATCAGGTAATAAATGATTACATAAAATCTTTGTATACCCCCCGCCCTCCACACAGGTGTATATATATTTTCCACGTTTGTCGGAACAGGAAAAAAATGGCTCATCGTATCTGGCGCGAGTCCTTCATCGAGAAAGAGTTAAGTAAAGAAAAAAGGAAGGCTGCAATTTGAAGAACACACACACACACACACACACACACACACACACACACACACACATATATATATATATATATATATATATTCCAACCCGCTCGTCTCTTCAATCTATCTAATTTTTCATTCTTTCTTCTGATGAAGGATTAGCGTCCGAAATGTGAAGACCCTCTTCCTGCTATTTCAAGCGTTAACCTAATATATTCCTTCCATATACTGTACCGATTGGGTTGTTATTTCTGTTTACCTATTACACACACACACACACACACACACATATATATAATATATATATATATATATATATATACATATATACATATACATGCTCTAGGAACGATCGACTTTTTTTGTCAAATCGGACCGAGGGAACAATGTTTCCGTTGGTCTTTCCAATTGCTAATACTATCTATCGGTCGCAACTCCAGGTAGAAGGAGCAACGTGAAATAAAGTGTCTTGCTCAAGGACATAACGCATCGCCTGGTCCAGGAATCGAACTCACAACCTTACGATTGCGAATACAATTCTCTAACCACTCAACCACACGCCCTGTTCCATGCGAGATGGAACAGGGATTTTAACTTAAAACGCATACGGTCGTGTCAGACACTATTTTAACTATTGTTAAATTGATACTTTATTTATCGACCCCAGAATGATAGAGATGAAAGTTAGTCTCAGCAGGATATGAAATCACAACGGAGAAATCTGGTACAACATCTACCCACGGGTTTAATCCGCCATTTCGGCGCCTATAAACAAAGAACAACTTAACAATAGAATTAACAACAACAACAAAACTATATATATATATATATATATATATATATGTAGAAGTTATATTTAATTTGTTGGGATACAACAAGAAGATATTTTTATAACTGATATAAAGCACTCAACAGTGTATGTCAATATTTGTTTATAAAACTGATCTATATTATATTTTATCTGATGAAAGCGCACCATAATTTGCTTTGGTGTCCTTGAAATATGTATAATGAAATAAATATGGTTTTATAAATATAGTTTCCAGTTAATATATTATATATATATATATATATATATATATATATATATATATTTCCTTTCTGAATTTGTTTAGCAAGATTCTTTATCTGAAAACGTGTGTTGAAACCGATATTGTTATACTTTGGGAGGGTCATGTTGCCAATAAGAAACACACGCACCAGTTGCTTTCACTCCAATTTATTATAAATTAAATTTATAAATTTAAGAATTTATAAATTTCCGGTTGGTTGGTTGGTTCCATAACCGGATGGTTGTTCATATATTGTCAAAGTTCTTTCCTCACACATTCTGTGACCTCTTCAGTGACTGGGGATTCTTTTCTTTGTTTTGTGCCACTCCTTTGTTCTGTCCTACGCCATCTTGTATATATATATATATATATATATATATATATATATATATAGAATAGTTATATTATGTAAGGAAACAATTGAATCTAAACTCGAAGCTAATTCCACGAAGGAAAACGGTTTAGAAGTTCAGAAAAGGTCAAAAGCAACAGAAGAGTTGGTTTAAAAGATTAAAAACAATTAAATCAATAAATAAGGAAGAAAAAAAAGGAGAAAAAAAAAACAAAAGAAAAAAGAATAAGAAAAGAGAAAAATGTAACGAAACGAAACGATAAAATCAAAAATTGTAGTTCCAAAAATATACTTAGACATTGAAAAACCAGAGATTAAGACGAGACCCCCCCCCCCCTATAGAAGTAATTAGGAAAAGATGGAGTTGATAGTACAGAACACAGAAATAATGTAGAAAATTAGAGGAAAAAATGTACTTGAGAACATTTTGATGAATATAATATTAGAAAATTAAAGACAAGAGGAACTCAATACTAGAA
>CAXHJY010001142.1:37500-40000 GCA_964016885.1 Eledone cirrhosa
TCTGCTTTACCTCACTTCATTGTGTTCTGCTTTACCTCACTTCATTGTGTTCTGCTTTACCTCACTTCACTGTGTTCTGCTTTACCTCACTTCATTGTGTTCTGTTTTGGATTTAAGGTGTTTGTTGCAGATTGCCTCTGTGGAGAGATCCTCTATGCGTGTATTTGGAAACCTGGTAGTATGTCGCCTAATACTTGGAACTGGAACCAATGGATAGAGGGTCGTGACCGGATATGGAGAAATCAACCTGTTACAAGGCGATACAACTGGAGTGTACCATCTTTCCTATAAAAAATCCTGCCTGTAAAGCTGCACCACAACTAACCAACTTTTCTGTTGACTGACTCCTGCTTACAACCTTTCATACTCTGCCTGTAAATCATGTACTTACACTGCTTTTGAATTGATGTATCGATGATTGGTTTGTCTTTTGATCATGCTGAGTAACACCCTCATTCATTTCTTGCTCTCCTCTCTCAACCTCCTTGTGATCTATTGCACCATTTATGTGATAGACTTTTGATGTAATTTTTTATGATGTAATTTTTTGTGACATTATATGTATCATGTATTATGTGCCCCCCTACTGGTCCTTCTTCCTTGTTCTGGTGACTAGGCTCGATGGAGCCTGCAACCTTTGATATACTTTTGGTTATAGGCTCCGATGATTCCTGCCCTAGGGTATGGATGAAACACTGTTAGCAAATAAAACATTGTATTTCTAAACACTCTTTGGTTATTCCTAAACTTATATATATATATATATATATATATATAATTATATGTGTGTGTGTCTGTGTGTCTTTTATATGAACAACAACAGCAATATCATCATCTGCAGCAT
The DNA here is from genome assembly GCA_964016885.1 of Eledone cirrhosa. Classification (NCBI taxonomy): domain Eukaryota; kingdom Metazoa; phylum Mollusca; class Cephalopoda; order Octopoda; family Eledonidae; genus Eledone; species Eledone cirrhosa. Next base: position 38,345 of record CAXHJY010001142.1, read on the forward strand.
CATTTTCATCATCAAAAGCGAAACCACTACCAGCAGCAGCAGCAGCAGCAGCAGCAGCAGCAACAACAACAATAATAACAAATACAACAGTATCAACAGAATATATGACAAAGGCAGAAAGGGTTCCATCAACAGATTCAAGTGTTGAATCTTTTGATGGAACCCTTTCTGCGTTTGTCACCTTTATTTCAGTCTTAAAGAATTAGCTTCTAAAGAATTTCCCTTTTCTTTAAACCATTGAACCCCACCCATCCTGTAGACACCTGTCTTACAGCCATTGTTAGTCTAAGTGATGAACAAGGATTGGTATTCCAATTTTGAACTTGTTTACAGTATTCTTTCTGCCTTTGTTAATTTTGATAGCTTTAAAGAATTAGCTTTTAATGAACTTCCTTTTCCTTAATTCCTTCAACCAATCACCTACACCCATCCCAATCCCCACCCTCTCCCACCACCAGTTAAGGAAAGATATAAATACTACCATTTTACTTGGACAGCCAGCTTCCTATATATATATATATATATATATGGGATAACAAATTATCGTTATAGGTAATCCAGTTAGAGGTTGTGAATACTCCGTATTGTGTATAGTTTTAGCGTACAGCGTTGTTTGACTCTACAAGAGGTTTCCTAGGTAGCGAGTTTGTGAGTTCTCGGGAATTCCTACGCAAGTTAATCTTGGAGTAGTAATAGTGAAAGAATGAAGAATAACATGGTCAACAATACAAAAAGGGTTTTAATTACAGTATTAACAATTGTTTCATTGATTAAGTTGTCTAAAAATTGCTAATCACTTGAATTTGTGTTATATATAGGAACGATCGACTTTCGTCAAATCGGACCGAGGGAACAATGTTTCCGTTGGTCTTTCCAATTGCTAATACTATCTATCGGTCGCAACTCCAGGTAGAAGGAGCAACGTGAAATAAAGTGTCTTGCTCAAGGACATAACGCATCGCCCGGTCCAGGAATCGAACTCACAACCTTACGATTGCGAATCCAATTCTCTAACCACTCAGCCACACGCCTTCACTTCATATAAAGGTAGAACACTGGAGGGTATATCCGTAGTAGTAGAGTACTCAGTCCATGCGACAGTTTGGTATAAGTAGTTCCAAAATAGTTAGTTCACCATACCCTGAACAAACCATAAGGTGAAACATTTGTTCTCGGTATGGTGAACTAACTGTTGTGGGGAACTACTTCTATATATATAAAAAAAATTTGTTAACCTGTTTAGCTTGCTCGTTTTTTCGGTTGCCTGGCTTGTCAATTCACAGCCATTTTTATAATGTGCCTGGCGCTAATAACGTATGTTAATTGCTCTGGCTTCTTCCTAGTCAATTGAGTGCTTGCGGGCATATCTACAATTGCGTTTCGTTTTGTTTTGGCCGCCGCCAAAATACGATCTCACCGAAATTATATTTGTATATATATATATATATATATATATATATATATATAATATAAAAGAGAAAACACAGGTAAGCATTAAGAGAAGGATTTTATCCAGGTATTTACGACCGTTTCATTGGTAAGTGCAACCTTATATTGCAAATAGCAGCCACTCAATTATAATTGTTGTTCACAGTCCAAATTTTCAAAATAGTGATTAGTGAAACTGGCTTTCTTAACCACGAACTGGATCACAAA